>WFAB01002849.1:5000-25570 GCA_018977245.1 Lethenteron camtschaticum | reverse complement strand
AGTAGCATCATTCATCAGCAGTTAGTAGTAGTATTCAGTAGTAGTAGTATCAAGTCATCAGTCTCTCATCATCAGCAGCATCATCATCATCAGTAGTAGCATCATCATCATCAGTAGTAGTAGCATCATCATCACCACCATCACCACCACCATCACCATAACCAACACCACCATCACCACCATCACCACCACCAACACCACCACCATCGCCACCATCACCATCACCACCATCACCACCATCACCACCACCAACACCACCACCATCGCCACCACCACCATCATCACCACCACCACCATCACCACCACCACCATCACACCACCACCATCACCACCATCACCATCACCACCACCATCACCACCACCACCATCACCACCATCACCACCATCACCACCACCATCATCACAACCACCACCATCATCACCACCACCATCACCACCACAACCATCACCACCACAACCATCACCACCACAACCATCACCACCACAACCATCACCACCACAACCATCACCACCACCATCACCACCACCATCACCACCACCATCACCACCACCACCATCACCTCGATGTCGACGTTTTCTGCAGGGTCCTTCTGAATCTCCCCCCCATCTCTTCCTGCCCTGTAATCCGTAGCACACACAAGTATACGGCATTGTAATCCATATTCTGTGTGTATAACACAGGGTGTGTGTGCCTTTGTGTGTGTGAGTCTGTGTGTGTGTATGGCTGTGTGTGTCTGTGTGTGTCTGTGTGTGTCTGTGTGTGTCTGTGTCTGTGGGGAGCGGTAGTGTGTAGTGGGGAACGGTGGTGCAGCGGTTAGCGCGCTGCGCTATGAACCTGGCGACCCGGGTTCGATTCCCGCTCACGGCTAACACCAGTGACGATTATCTGAACCGGTCCTGGGCCTCCCCTAGGTCGACTCAGCCATAAATGAGTACCTGGTGGGGTGTGTAAACATCGCCACTGGGGAGACAAAGGCGGTCGGGCGTGGTGCTGGCCACCCACCCCCTCGTGTGCCGTGCCGGCCTTCATAGGTGCTCGCTAACAACACTTGCCCCTACAGTCTGTTAAGGCTATACGGGGGATCTTTGTATCTTTGTCTGTGTGTGTGTCTGGGTGTGTGTGTGTCTGGGTGTGTGTGTGTCTGTGTGTGTCTGTGTGTGTCTGTGTGTGTCTGTGTGTCTGTGTGTGTCTCTGTGTGTCTGTGTGTGCCTGCGTGTGCCTGTGTGTGTCTGTGTGTGTCTGTGTGTCTCTGTCTGTGTGGCTGTGTGTGTGTGTCTGTGCGTGTGTGACACTGTGTGTGTGTCTGTGTGTGTGTGTGTCTGTGTGTGTGTGTCTGTGTGTGTGTGTCTGTATGTGTGTGTGTCACTGTGTGTGTCTGTGTGTGTGTGTCTGTGTGTGTGTGTATGTCTGTGCGTGTGTGACACTGTGTGTATGTCTGTGTGTCTGTGTGTGTCTGTCTGTGTGTGTCTGTGTGTGTCTGTGTGTGTGTGTCTGTGTGTGTGTGTGTCTGTCTGTGTGTCTGTGTGTGTGTGTGTGTCTGTGTCTGTGTGTCTGTGTGTGTGTCTGTGTGTGTGTCTGTGTGTCTGTGTGTGTGTGGCTGTGCGTGTGTGACACTGTGTGTGTGTCTGTGTGTGTGTGTGTGTCACTGTGTGTGTGTCACTGTGTATGTCTGTGTGTGTGTCTGTGTGTGGCTGTGTGTATGTCTGTGCGTGTGTGACACTGTGTGTCTGTGTGTGTGTGTCTGTGTGTGTCTGTCTGTGTGTCTGTGTGTGTGTGTGTCTGTGTGTGTGTGTCTGTGTGTGTGTGTGTGTCTGTGTGTGTCTGTGTGTCTGTGGTGTGTGTCTGTCTGTCTGTGTGTGTCTGCCTGTGTGTGTGTCTGTGTGTGTCTGCGTGTGTGTGTGTCTGTGTGTGTCTGTGTGTGTCACTGTGTGTGTCTGTGTGTGTGTCTGTGTGTCTGTGTGTGTGTCTGTGTGTGTCTGTGCGTGTGTGTCTGTGCGTGTGTGTCTGTGTGTGTGTGTCTGTGTGTGTGTGGCTGTGCGTGTGTGACACTGTGTGTGTGTCTGTGCGTCACGCCAAAAGAACTCGCTCACCGTCCCCGCTGTGTGCTGATTGGTGCAGAGCGTTGGGGCCGGGTCACGTGACTCCGCAGCCTCCACCAGGGTCTGCTCCTTGAAGCGGACGACCTGCGTGGCGGGGGGCGAGACAAAGGTGACCCAGGGAGCCTCCACACTGCTGCAGGGGCAAGTGCAAGTCTCACGGCAAGCATCTACAGTGAGGGAAACAAGTATTTGATCCCCTGCTGATGTTGTACGTTTGCCCGCTGACAAAGAAATGATCGTTCTATAATTGTAACGGTAGGTTTATTTGAACAGTGAGAGACAGAATAACAACAACAAAATCCAGAAAAACGCATGTCAAAAATGTTATAAATTTATTTGCATTTCAATGAGGGAAATACGTATTTGACCCCCTCTCAATCAGAAAGATTCCTGGCTCCCAGGTGTCTTTTATACAGGTGAAGTATGGGAATTGACGGCAGGAACGTCTTGACGGGTAACACACTTTTATTAAATCCTGCAGGTATCACAATACAACGTGTGGTCTTCCTTCTTCCTCCGACACACTCCACTAATCTCGTGTAAGCTCTAGGCCTCTGGCTACACACCATACACTCGACTCGTGTAAGCCCTATGCCTCTGGCTACACAATACACTCGACTCGTGTAAGCCCTATGCCTCTGGCTACACAATACACTCGACTCGTGTAGACCTATGGCTACACAATACACTCGACTCGTGTAGACCTATGGCTACACAATACACTCGCCTCTGGGTTACACAGAGTCCCGGTCCCCTTAGGACAGCGGGGCTAGGTACCGCAGGGCTCTAGGTCTTCATCCCCGTCTTCATTCTTCGCTGGTTACACACTGCCCTTACGCCTGTGTGCATCCCCTTTTATAGCCCCTGCTCACGAGAGGCGGAGCTGATGCGTCCATTCAGCATGAGCATCGCTCCTTAATAAACCAATCACGACGCACTCTCTTTACGATCCGGTTTCCCCAGCGCGTGTTAACACTCCTCCACCAATCCCACCGCGCTGCCACCCGGTCACTCCCTCTCAGCATATCACCGGTCCACAGCCAATCAGTACCCCGTAACCCACGACCCCGCGCTGACCCCTGATCCTCCCACCGTCAGCGCGCGTCACCACCTACACAGCCAATCCTCACACACTGTGCATACGATCCTTAATCCCAGCGCGTATCACCTCTACATCACCCCCTCCCACATAGCTTGCAGCCGGCCCGGCTGTTAACCTACAACACAACATAACGCAACGCAGTAATAAAGAACTCCCCATCCCAGTGTGCCCCGTAACACAACAACAACAACATAACACAACCTTAAATACGAAGCAATATACAGCCCGACGAACAACACAATAAAAGCGAACACCGTAAAACGAACGCGCCAAGTGTCACCGCGACCCACGCAGTGCCGAGGCGCTCCGGCTGCCTCGACTCCGCACGTGGTAGATTACACAAAGTAGCGCGACCTAGCGCGAGTCCGTCTGGCCGGTCCGTCGTATGGAACGGGACGTTGGCGGACCGTCCGGTGTCTCCGGCAGCTCTAGACGGCACGGATCGGGCCTGGAAGGACCGGCCCCGCCGTGGAGATCCGGCCGCCGGTGGTCGGCAGCAGTCAGTTCCGAGACACCTGGGAGCGGGTCAGGCGGAGACATGTGAGGAGGCAGGCAAGGACAACTCCCCCTCAGGGTCGTCGGTCACGTCACATGCTCGGCCCTCACGACACAAGGGGAGGCCATACGGAGGCGAGAACGGTTTCAGTCGGGAGGGGTGGACGTACCAACGGCGTTTCCCCCATTTGATCTGAACGCACTGGGGGCGCGCAACCCGCACGACTTCCACGGGTCCCCGCCACGGCTTCAACAATTTAGGTGACGTGGCCAAAGGTGCCTGAGGGCAATGCAGCCAGGCCTTGTCACCTGGTTCCCAATTGTGCACGGATACCTTCCGTGCCCGCAACCGCTCGTTCGCAATTTGGCGAGCCCGCGAATTAAGCCGTGCGGCCTCCCTTGCCTCTGTCAGTTTATGAATATTAAATTTAATATGCTCTGCCAATTTAGAATTAGTTCGTGGTGCGGGCAGACCCAGCTGCGTTTCCATGGGCGGGTCGGCTTCCCGGCCGTACATTAGAAAAAACGGGGAAAACCCCGTAGCTGCATGGGGGGCCATTCTATACGCGGCAAGGACCCCAGGGACCTGCAGGTCCCAATCAACATGCGACTCACACACCTGCTGGCACAGCATAGAGGTCAATGTCCTGTTAAGCCTCTCCACCATCCCGTCCGTCTGCGGGTGGTACGGGGAGGTACGCACCTTTTTGGTACCCAACAGGTCGCACACCTCCTGCAGTAATTACTCGAAAAATTTTTCCCTTGGTCAGTCAGCAAGCGTTCGGGAGCCCCCTTGTCCAGGACGTAGCCCTGGACAAAGGCGTCCGTCACAGCCGCCGCCGACTGGTTGGCGAGTGGCCACGCCATAGGCCACCGGGTAAAATATTCGACCCCCACCAACAGGTATTTATTACCCCTAGGCGTGACCGGGAAGGGCCCCAGAATATCGAGTGCAACGAGCTCGTTAATGCGCGAGACCTGAATAGATTGCAGCGGTGGATTAGCTGCCACGGGCGGTGGTTTCCGTCTGGCGCACTCAACACAACCCTTTAGAATATTCACCACATCACCCCCCATTCCCGGCCAATAATAGTCACGCTGAAGCAGGGCAAGCGTTTTGTTAACTCCCAATGCAAGAGGCGTTCGTGTGCGGCCAAGACAACCTTCCCCTTACAGCAGAAGGCACCACAATCGAATGCCGCCGGGACAAACTGTCCCATCTCATCAACAGGCCCTGCTTAAGCTCGTAGGAGCCAGTTCGGTCGTGGCTACCTTCGGAACCCTCCGTCTTCCGCGCAATGCCAGCAGGGAGCTGTCCGCCATTTGGAGACGGCCCCACTCACTCAACGACAGTGAGAGCAGCGAGTCCTGACCCCCTGGGGTAGCGGGACCATCCCCAATTGGTGTGCTCGCGGTCGCAACCAACGCCTCCCTACCTTCCGTAACCGGAGGTTTACAGCGCGCCGATCCCGATAAGCACGCACATTTGTGACAAGGCAACAACCGCGACAGGGCATCGGCATTCGTGTGTCGCAACCCTTTACGGTACGTAGTCGTGAACTGATAGTCCTGAAGGACTTCCAACCAACGCGACAATTGGCCCGAGGGCTGGGCAACCCGTAATGAATACTGGAGCGCCGCATGGTCCGTCCGGACCGTGAAATGACGACCATAGAGATATGGCCTGAATTGTTGTACAAAAAAACAATGGCAAGTAGTTCACGACGGGTGACGCAGTAGCGCTGCTCTGCCGGCGACAACACCCTGCTACCATAGGCGACCACCCGTTCGACCCCTCCAATGACTTGGGACAGCACCCCCCCAATGCCCGTGTTGCTAGCATCCGTGTCTAGCAAGAAGGGACTCTCGAAGTCCGGATAGCGCAAGGATGGGGCCCTTACCAAGGCGTCCCGGAGGGAGCAGAATGCAGCCTCCTCCTCCGGCCCCCACCGGAACTTCACTCCTTTTGCCGTTAAAGCGTGCAAGGGCTTCGCAATGGTGGCGAAGTGCTCAACGAATCGGCGATAATACGAAGCAAAACCGATGAAACTGCGCACGTCTGACACTGACGTGGGCGTCGGCCACGAACTGACACAGTCCGTCTTCGCAGGATCGGTAGAAATCCCCGAAGAGTCGACAATGTGACCCAAATACCTCACAGATTTTCGAAAAAGATGGCATTTGGCCGGTTTAAACTTTAATTTAGCCGATCGCATTCGCAAGAACACCCCTCTCAATCGCTGGAGGTGTTCCTCGAACGTTTTACCGAAAACAATGACATCGTCAAGGTAAATGAGGCACGTTTCCCACTGCAAGCCCGACAAAACCAATTCCATAAGACGCTGAAACGTCGCAGGAGAGGAGTGAAGTCCCATGGGTAACCGGTTAAACTGAAACAGGCCCCCTGGAGTCCGGAATGCAGTCTTAGGCTTAGACTCCTCATCGAGTGGCAACTGCCAAAATCCGGACAATAAATCAAGAGTCGAAAAGTATCGCGCACCGGACAATGCGTCGAGAGACTCGTCCATCCTGGGGAGCGGATACGCGTCGGCCACTGAGATCTTATTCAGGCGGCGGAAATCGACGCAAAATCGCAGGGACCCGTCCTGCTTTTTAACGAGCACAATAGGTGCTCCCCAAGGACTGGAAGAAGGCGAAATAATGTCGGCTTCCAGCATATCGTTAACCGCCGACTGAACATGTTCCTTCTCAGCAGGACTCAGTCGGAAGGGATTTTGCCTGACCGGTGCCGCATCGCCCGTTTCAATGTGGTGGCGTAGCAGGTCCGTGCATCCGATATCATACTTATGTTTACTGAAGACATCCGAAAATTCAATCAGCAACCCGCGCAACGCGCCCAACTGTACCGCTGACAAATCGTCAGAGTCCGCGCACAGCATATTAATCCAATCTAGGTCCTCCTTTGATGGTACGCTATTCGTGGGGCTCGGATCAACCTGCGCAACCAGCCTCTCCTCCGCAGGGACCCGTGCCGCGTGAGCCAGCACGGTGCCCTGCTGAATGACGGCCGGCCGCGCCCCAGCGTTTAAAACCATGACAAACGGATCCCTGTCTGCCCCAACCAAAGTGTGAGCCACCGATAAATCGAGACCTCCAACAGCCCTATTAGAAGGACCCAAAAGCATGGCCTGTTCCGAGGCCTCCTTCCCCCATGGCTTCCGTAACCGGAGGGGAACCAACATTTGTGAACCCGGGGGCACGTGCACGGTCTGTGTTGCTAACGCCTGAATGGTAGCGCACGCCGTCCGAATTACATTAGGGCTCGTCAAAAATGAAATACGGCGACCCGATGGCAGTTCAATGCAACGCTGATCAATGAGAATTTTGATGGGCATTTTCGCCAAAAAATCAGTGCCCAATAGGCAAGGAACCGCCAGGGAAGATGAAACGAAAACGGGTCCCGACAATTTGATATCACCAATGCAAATGGACGCCCTAATCTGACCGATAATGCCCAACGATCCCCCGTTAGCGGCGTAAAATGGCACATCGACCGGGAGAAGCGGACGACATTGTACCGGGAGAATATTATAAATGAGATCCGAAATAATAGTCGCCGATGCCCCGTGTCCACTAACACCCTGACCTCGACCCCATCAATCGATCCGGTAACGACGGATGAACCCGCTGAGGCAGCCACAATTCTGTGCCCCAATTCCGACCATTTAATGTCTCCCCGGTCCCGGCCGAACCCCCCTCTCCGAACCGAATCTCCGAACTCTACTCGGCTCTCCCTCGTCGCAACGCGACGACCCATACGTGTCGAGTATGCGGGCCAAGCATGTGAGGTGCCGCGACTTGCCGGGGTTTGCAGTGATGACTTGGGGCCTTGGTCGTCGTCCAGCCGAGGTCCCATGGCGCGCTGACGTGGGGCCCGGCAACCGGAGGCCACGTGGCCACGAAGGCCGCAGTTATAGCAGGTGATGACAGTAGTCGGAGATCTCGGTTGCTCCAGCTTGCGGGCCGCTCGCAGAGGCGAACGACCCCCCGACCTCCAGTCCCCCGCTCGTCCCGCGATGAACGCGTCCTCTCGTGGGCTGACGACTTGGGGCACGGTGTCAACCGGAGCCGGAGTTGAGGCCACGGCAGCGTTGCAGACGACCCCTGCTTTCGTTGGAGGACCTCGTGCGCTTGCATGCTCGTGGCGACCCGTAATGAAGAAATATCGGTGTCGTCGGCCGTGTTGATGGGACCCCAGGTCCTGCGCCAACTTGAGCAGCTGCTCCAAAACCATCGCATCTTGGCCCTCCTCGTCCATACGAGGGAACGCGGCGTCAGCGAGAGCGAGCAACGCCGTGCGGTAGGCGAGCACGGTCTCCGTGTCCGCCTTCCGTCTTGCGTAGAAATGATGGCGGCACGCCGAGGGCGGACCGTAGACTTTTGCCATGAGAGCCAGCGCATCCTTGAGCGTGGAGCGGTCCGACCTGCGTGCGGACGTGAAGGCCGCGAGCGCGTTGTCGTCCAGCATGGCAGGCAGCGCCCGCAGTGCCGTAGCGTCGGACCAGGCGGACATCTCTTGATGCGCCAAAATCTGCGCTGAAATAGGCTCCAATCCCCGCCTTCCGCCTTGAATGCTGACAACGTGGGAAGGCGCTGCTGCAAAATAAAGTCGTCCTCCTCCTCGTGCTTCCTCTCTGCCCCCCCGTCGGTGTGTAAGATGGCGGCCCAGCGGCGGGTGTGTAATGGCGGTCCGCCGCGCGCGTTGGTGACGTCAGCGGCCGCGCATGGAGAACCGCTGCCACGTGGTGATGGCCGTTCCCGCCAAAAGTTGGAGCGGATGAAACGGCGGGAATCGCCAAATCGTTTTGGCGGGAATCTGCAGAGCGACCCTGTAGCACGTCGGCCGCCGTCCCCGCTCCTCCCGACGAGCTGATCTCCGCCAAGATGGACGCGGCGGCGAGCAGCAGGTCCGCCAGACGGGAGTGTGCCTCGCGAAGCACGGTGTCAGTCCCCCGTCTCTCGTCCGGCGCCGTCGGTGGATCCTGCCCCGTGGGCAGCTCCTCTTCCTCACCCCCTGATGCCCGCTGGCCCGCGTCGTCGAGGTTGTCCTCGTGGTCAATCCCGTGGGTCCGACGGTTCCTCCTTGTATCCATGCTTGGAGGACCGTTTCACTTCTGACGCCAGTTGAAGTATGGGAATTGACGGCAGGAACTTCTTGACGGGTAACACACTTTTATTAAATCCTTCAGGTATCACAATACAACGTGTGGTCTTCCTTCTTCCTCCGACACACTCCACTAATCTCGTGTAAGCTCTAGGCCTCTGGCTACACACCATACACTCGACTCGTGTAAGCCCTATGCCTCTGGCTACACAATACACTCGACTCGTGTAAGCCCTATGCCTCTGGCTACACAATACACTCGACTCGTGTAGACCTATGGCTACACAATACACTCGACTCGTGTAGACCTATGGCTACACAATACACTCGCCTCTGGGTTACACAGAGTCCCGGTCCCCTTAGGACAGCGGGCTAGGTACCGCAGGGCTCTAGGTCTTCATCCCCGTCTTCATTCTTCGCTGGTTACACACTGCCCTTACGCCTGTGTGCATCCCCTTTTATAGCCCCTGCTCACGAGAGGCGGAGCTGATGCGTCCATTCAGCATGAGCATCGCTCCTTAATAAACCAATCACGACGCACTCTCTTTACGATCCGGTTTCCCCAGCGCGTGTTAACACTCCTCCACCAATCCCACCGCGCTGCCACCCGGTCACTCCCTCTCAGCATATCACCGGTCCACAGCCAATCAGTACCCCGTAACCCACGACCCCGCGCTGACCCCTGATCCTCCACCGTCAGCGCGCGTCACCACCTACACAGCCAATCCTCACACACTGTGCATACGATCCTTAATCCCAGCGCGTATCACCTCTACACAGGTAACGAGCTGAGATTAGGAGCACACTCTTAAAGGGAGTGCTCCTAATCTCAGCTTGTTACCTGTATTAAAGGCACCTGTTCACAGAAGCAATCGATCAGATTCCAAACTCTCCACCATGGCCAAGACCAAAGAGCTCTCCAAGGATATGATACATACACAGTGTGTGTGTCACTGTGGGTGTGTGTGTCACTGTGTGTGTCACTGTGTGTGTGTGTCACTGTGTGTGTGTCACTGTGTGTGTGTGTGTCAGTGTGTGTGTATGTGTGTCTGTGTGTGTGTCACTGTGTGTGTGTGTGTCACTGTGTGTGTGTATGTGTGTCACTGTGTGTGTGTCACTGTGTGTGTGTCACTGTGTGTGTGTCACTGTGTGTGTGTATGTGTGTCACTGTGTGTGTCTGTGTGTCACTGTGTGTGTATGTGTCACTCTGTGTGTGTGTCACTGTGTGTGTCGCTGTGTGTGTGTGTCACTGTGTGTGTGTGTGTGTCACTGTGTGTGTGTCACTGTGTGTGTGTATGTGTGTCACTCTGTGTGTGTCACTGTGTGTGTGTGTGTCACTGTGTGTGTGTCACTGTGTGTGTGTGTCACTCTGTGTGTGTGTCACTCTGTGTGTGTCACTGTGTGTGTGTGTGTCACTGTGTGTGTGTCACTGTGTGTGTGTCACTGTGTGTGTCACTGTGTGTGTGTGTGTCACTGTGTGTGTGTGTCACTGTGTTGTGTGTGTCACTGTGTGTGTGGTCACTGTGTGTGTGTCACTCTGTGTGTGTCACTGTGTGTGTGTGTCACTGTGTGTGTGTGTCACTGTGTTGTGTGTGTGTGTCACTGTGTGTGTCACTGTGTGTGGTGTCTCTGTGTGTGTCACTGTGTGTGTCTTACTGTCTGTGTGTGTGTCTCTGTGTGTGTGTGTGTGTCTGTGTGTGTGTGTGTCTGTGTGTGTCACTGTGTGTGTGTGTGTCTGTGTGTCACTGTGTGTGTCACTGTGTGTCACTGTGTGTGTGTCACTGTGTGTGTCACTGTGTGTGTGTGTCACTGTGTGTCACTGTGTGTGCATCACTGTGTGTGTGTGTCACTGTGTGTGTCACTGTGTGTGTGTGAATCAGTCGAGCGGCAATATCTTTTCATCGGTTGCGTAACGCTGTGTGGAAGCTACCTGGTCTGTCGCTCCGCACGAAGCTTCAGGTCTTCTCGGCCACGGTCATTCCCTCCCTTCTCTACGCTTGCGAGACGTGGACCCCCCTGGTGGAGCATCTTCGCCGGTTGGAAACATTTAGGCTGGCCTGCCTACGATCCATCCTGGGTTTAACCAGGCTGGATTGTGTGAGGAGCTCACAAATCCTTGAAAGATCTGGGCAAAGTCCCATCAGTGAGCTCCTCCGGCAGGCAAGGCTGCGTTGGCTGGGTCATGTAGCCCGCATGCCCAGCCACCGCATGCCTAAACAGCTTTTGTTCGGCCGGATCGAGGGGGCTAGACGGGCGCGGCACGGGCTGGAGAAGAGATGGAGTGATGTGGTACAGGAGGACGTGGAGCTGAGTGGACTTGCCGATGACTGGTACCAGCGGTGTCAAGATCGGCCTCAGTGGAGGAGGCTCGTGAAGGACGCTACTGGGCAGTTGGAGGCAGTCGCCCTCCAACAACAACGGAGGGCGGAGGAGCGACGCTCACAACAACGAGCGGAGCGCCGGGTGGCTAAAGCACAGCAAGTTGGCACAGTAGGGGGCACAGGTGGTGCATCAGCCAGTCATCTCGGTCATCTCGGTCAGTCGACCAGTGGCACCTGGGTCTGCCCCGTGACCTCCTGCCAGCGGGCTTTCGACACTTCACGTGGCCTCAAGGTGCACTTGGCCTGGCACAAGCATCGTGGTGACGTCACCGCCACTTAGTGGCGAATGGCGGTTGTTGTTGTTGTTGTTGTGTCACTGTGTGTCACTGTGTGTGCATCACTGTGTGTGTGTGTCACTGTGTGTGTCACTGTGTGTGTCACTGTGTGATATAAAGCTGACCCAGGTAACCCCCCCCCTTACCCGCCACATGTTTCCCCAGAACTGCGTCACGGCGCTGGCTGCGTGTCGAGCGAGTCTCCGCAGCGCCGCACCGCGCCGCGACTCCTCACGCATCCTCCTGGCCGCCTCGCGCTGCACGTGGCGAGACACCGACACGCACAGCTGCGTGGGGGGAGACACGGGGAGATGCGGGGAGACACGCGGAGGTGAGAGAGACGCGGGGAGACACGGGGAGGTGAGGGAGACACGGGGAGACACGGGGAGACACGGGGGAGACACCGACACGCACAGCTGCGTGGGGAGAGACACGGGGAGGTGAGAGAGACACGGGGGAGACACCGACACGCACAGCTGCGTGGGGAGAGACACGGGGAGGTAAGAGAGACACGGGGGAGACACCGACACACACAGCTGCGTGGAGAGAGACACGGGGAGGTGAGAGAGACACGGGGGAGACACCGACACACACAGCTGCGTGGGGAGAGACACGGGGAGGTGAGAGAGACACGGGGACGTGTGTTGTGGTTGTGTGTTGCGTGTTGTGTTTGTTGTTGTGGTTGTTGTTGTGGTTGTTGTTGTTGTTGTTGTGGTTGTGTTTGTTGTTGTGTTTGTGGCCGCACCGTCTTAGCCGCAGCGATCTTCCATCGTCGCTCCTGGGCAAAGTCCTCAGCCATCCACTCCATCTCCTACACACAGACACACACAGTGACACACACACAGTGACACACACAGTGACACACACACACAGTGACACACACACACAGATACACACACAGTGACACACACAGTGACACACACAGTGACACACACACACAGTGACACACACAGTGACACACACAGTGACACACACAGTGACACACACAGTGACACACAGATACACACACAGTGACACACAGATACACACACAGACACACAGACACACAGATACACACACAGACACACAGACACACACACCCACAGACACACACACCCACAGACACACACACACACCCCCACACACACAGACACACACACACACACCCACACACCCACAGACACACACAGTGACACACGTACACACACTCACACACTCACACACACACGTACACACACACACAGGTACACACAGACACACACACAGTGACACACACACACACACACACAGTGACACACACACACAGACACACAACAACCGCCATTCGCCATTAAGTGGCGGTGACGTCACCACAACGCTTGTGCCAGGCCAAGTGCACCTTGAGGCACACAGAGACACACACACAGACACACCCACACACACAGACACACACACAGACACACAGACACACACACAGTGACACACACACAGACACACAGACACACACACACAGACACACACACGTACACACACGTACACACAGTGACACACACAGACACACACACGTACACACAGTGACACACACAGACACACACACGTACACACAGTGACACACACACGTACACACACACTGACACACACACACACACGTACACACAGTGACACACACACACACACAGTGACACACACACAGTGACAGACGTACACACACGTACACACAGTGACAGACGTACACACACGTACACACAGTGACACACACACACAGTGACACACACGACACACACACAGTGACACACACACACACGTACACACACACACACAGTGACACACACACAGTGACACACACACAGTGACACACACACACAGACACACACACACAGACACACACACACACTCACCTGCAGCAGGCAGTCCCAGTGTGCGCGTGGACGTGGAGGCTCGGCCACACGCACACACAGTGACACGTACACACACACACACGTACACACAGTGACACACACACACACTCACCTGCAGCAGGCAGTCCCAGTGTGCGCGTGGACGTGGAGGCTCGGCCACACGCACACACACAGTGACACGTACACACACACACACACACGTACACACAGTGACACACACACACACACTCACCTGCAGCAGGCAGTCCCAGTGTGCGCGTGGACGTGGAGGGTCGGCCACGCGGGGCAGACGCTGCGGTGCCCACAACCCGGCCTTGCGCAGGCTCCACACTCGCTCCATCACGCTCGCCTCCTACACACACACACAGTGACACACACAGTGACACACACAGTGACACACACAGTGACACACACACACACAGTGACACACACAGTGACACACACAGTGACACACACAGTGACACACACAGTGACACACACGCACAGACACACGCCCACACGCGCGCACACACGCAGACACACGCAGACACACGCACACAAACCGCACACACACCGCACACACACACACACCTTAATAGACTGTAGGGTCAAGTGCTGTTAGTAACATTGAGTAGCACCACCTATGTACTCCCCCGTGTCTCCCCCGTGTCTCCCCCGTGTCTCCCCCGTGCCTCCCCCATGTCTCCCCGTGTCTCCCCGTGTCTCTCCGCGTCTCCCCGCGTCTCCCCGTGTCTCCCCAGTCCCCGTGTCTCCCCATGTCTCCCCCGCATCTCCCAGTGTCTCCCAGTGTCTCCCCACATCTCCCCGTGTCCCGTGTCTCCCCGCACCATCTGTGCCTATCTTGCAGGGTCATCCTCCATCTTCACGTCTCCCCCGTGTCTCGCCCGTGTCCCCCATCTCTCCCCGTCTCTCCCCGTCTCTCCCCGCGTCTCCCTGTGTCTCAGTGTCTCCCCACGTCTCCCCCGTGTCCCCCCGTGTCTCTCCGTGTCCCCCCATCTCTTCCCGTCTCTCCCCGTGTCTCCGTGTCGCCCCGCGTCTCTCCGTGTCTCTCCGCACCATCTGTGCCTGTCTTGCAGGGTCATCCTCCATCTTCACGTCTCCCCCGTGTCTCCCCCGTGTCCCCCCGTGTCTCTCCGTGTCCCCCCATCTCTCCCCGTGTCTCCCCGCGTCTCCCCGTGTCTCCCAGTGTCTCCCAGTGTCTCTCCGTGTCTCCCCATCTCTCCCCGTCTCTCCCCGTGTCTCCGTGTCTCCCCGCGTCTCCCCGTGTCTCCCAGTGTCTCCCCACATCTCCCCGTATCTCCCCGTGTCTCCGTGTCTCCCCGCGTCTTTCCGTGTCTCCCCGCACCATCTGTGCCTGTCTTGCAGGGTCATCCTCCGTCTTCACTTCCTCATCCCCGGACAGCCGAGGAGGCGTTGTCACCGGCGTTGTCACCGTCACCGGCGTTGTCACCGGCGTCGTCACCGGGGTTGTCACCGGGGTTGTCACCGTCAGCGGTCGTGGTGGTGCCGGTAGCAGCGGAGCCGTCAGCTGGGCAGCGTCAGCAGCAGCAGCAGCAGGAGCAGCAGCAGCAGCAGCAGCAGCAGGATCAGCAGCAGCAGCAGCAGGATCAGCAGCAGGAGCAGCAGCAGCAGCAGCAGCAGCAGCAGCGGCAGCAGCAGCAGCAGCAGGAACAGGAGCAGCAGCAGCTGTAGCAGCAGCAGGAACAGGAGCAGCAGCAGCAGCAGCAGCAGCTGTAGCAGCAGCAGCAGGAGCAGCAGCAGCAGCAGCAGCAGCAGCAGGAACAGGAGCAGCAGCAGCTGTAGCAGCAGCAGCAGCAGGAGCAGCAGCAGGAACAGGAGCAGCAGGAGCAGCATCAGCAGCAGGAGCAGCAGCAGCAGCAGCAGCAGGAACAGGAGCAGCAGCAGCTGTAGCAGCAGCAGCAGCAGGAGCAGCAGCAGCAGCAGGAACAGGAGCAGCAGCAGCAGCAGGAGCAGCAGCAGCTGTAGCAGCAGCAGGAGCAGCAGCAGCAGCAGCTGTAGCAGCAGCAGGAGCAGCAGCAGCAGGAGCAGCAGCAGCAGTAGCAGGAGCAGCAGCAGCAGCAGCTGTAGCAGCAGCGTGGAGGAGGAGGAGGAGCGCTCGGGACGCCACGGCCGCCGCTGCAGGAAGTGCGGGTGGGGGCGGTGGGGTCGGAGGTCGTGGGAGACAAGGGGGGAGTGGTGGGGGGGGCGGTAGTGGGGGAGGAGAGGGGGGGGTCATGGGTTATGGCATCGTAGTGATCATCGTCCTGACCACAGCCTTCATCACCATCATCACCATCATCACCGTCATCACCATCACCACCGTCACCACCGTCACCACCGTCACCACCGTCACCACCACTCACGTTGGCCGCTGCCACCACCAGCGGCAGGCGATGCGGTCGTCACGGCGACCGCTGACGCCGTTGCCATGGGAGACGGCAGCTGGGGCGACGCCGATGACGTCACCGACGACGACGCCATCGCCACTGCTGATGACAGCGACGCTGATGATGATGGTGGTGGTAATGCTGATGGTGGTGGTGGTGCTGATGATGGTGGTGGTGGTGGTGCTGATGGTGGTGGTGCTGCTGATGATGGTGCTGGTAGTGGTGCTGATGATGGTGGTGCTGCTGATGCTGGTGGTGCTGATGATGCTGGTGCTGATGGTGGTGGTGCTGATGATGATGGTGGTGGTGCTGCTGCTGATGCTGATGGTGGTGCTGATGATGCTGATGATGATGGTGGTGCTGATGATGCTGATGATGATGGTGGTGCTGCTGCTGCTGATGATGGTGGTGGTGCTGCTGCTGATGATGGTGGCGCTGATGATGGTGCTGATGAGGAGGGAGCAGTTGTGGGAGCGGTGCATGGGCAGATCCTCAGCACGGCACCCTCCTGCTACGGGGGAAGGGGGGGGGGCAGAGGTCACTCACCGATGACCCACACAGAGGTCACATCCGGCCATCACGGTTGGTTACGTACGGACCCAGAGACACCCAGAGACACCCAGAGACACCCATAGAGACACCCAGAGACACCCAGACCCATAGAGACCCACAGAGACACCCAGACCCATAGAGACCCATAGAGACCCATAGAGACCCACAGAGACACCCAGACCCATAGAGACCCACAGAAACACTCAGACCCATAGAGACCCACAGAGACACCCAGACCCATAGAGACCCACAGAGACACCCACAGAGACCCACAGAGACACCCACAGAGACCCACAGAGACACCCAGACCCATAGAGACCCACAGAGACACCCACAGAGACCCACAAAGACACCCAGACCCATAGAGACCCATAGAGACACCCAGACCCATAGAGACACCCACAGAGACACCCAGACCCATAGAGACCCATAGAGACCCATAGAGACCCACAGAGACACCCAGACCCATAGAGACCCATAGAGACCCACAGAGACACCCAGACCCATAGAGACCCATAGAGACACCCAGACCCATAGAGACCCATAGAGACACCCACAGACACCCAGACCCATAGAGACCCACAGAGACACCCCAGACCCAGAGACCCATACAGACAACCAGACCCATAGAGACCCATAGAGACACCCAGACCATAGAGACCCATAGAGACACCCAGACCCATAGAGACCCAAACACCAGACCCATAGAGACCCACAGAGACAACCCAGACCCATAGAGCCCATAGAGACCGAGACCCATAGAGACACCCAGATCCAGAGATCCACAGACACCCAGATACCCACAGAGACCCACAGACCCACAGAGACCCACAAAAACCCAGACCCACAGAAACCCACAAGACACCCAGACCCACAGAAACCCACAGACACCCAGACCCACACAGACACCCAGACCCACACAGACACCCAGACCCACAGAGACCCACAGACACCCATACCCACAGACACCCAGATCCACAGAGACCCACAGACACCCAGACCCACAGAAACCACTCACTCACCACTCACTCACCCTCACCACTCACCCACTCACCACTCACTCACTCACTCACCACTCACTCACTCACTCACCACTCACTCACTCACCACTCACCACCTTCACCTGTCGGGGGAGGTCACCACTCACTCACCACTCACTCACCACTCACTCACTCACCACTCACTCACTCACCACCACTCACCCACCACTCACCACCTTCAACTGTTGGGGGAGGTCACCACTCACTCACCACACACTCACTCACTCACTCACCACTCACTCACTCACCACTCACCCACCACTCACCACCTTCACCTGTTGGGGGAGGTCACCACTCACTCACCACTCACTCACCACTCACTCACTCACCACTCACTCACTCACCACTCACTCACTCACCACTCACCACTCACCCACCACTCACCACCTTCACCTGTCGGGGGAGGTCACCACTCACTCACCACTCACTCACTCACTCACCACTCACCCACCACTCACTCACCACTCACCCACCACTCACTCACCACTCACTCACCACTCACTCACTCACCACTCACCACTCACTCACTCACTCACGACTCACCACCTTCACCTGTCGGGGGAAGTCACCACTCACTCACCACTCACTCACCACTCACTCACTCACTCACCCACCACTCACTCACTCACCACTCACCACTCACTCACCACTCACTCACCCACCACTCACCAATCACTCACCACTCACTCACTCACCACTCACCCACCACTCACTCACTCACCACTCACTCACCACTCACTCACCACTCACTCACCACTCACTCACCCACCACTCACCACTCACCCACCACTCACTCACTCACTCACCACTCACCCACCACTCACTCACTCACCACTCACTCACCACTCACTCACTCACCACTCACGACTCACCCACCACTCACTCACTCACCACTCACTCACTCACCACTCACTCACCACTCACTCACCACTCACTCACTCACCACTCACTCACCCACCACTCACCACTCACCCACCACTCACTCACTCACTCACCACTCACCCACCACTCACTCACTCACCACTCACTCACCACTCACTCACTCACCACTCACGACTCACCCACCACTCACTCACTCACTCACCACTCACTCACTCACCACTCACTCACCACTCACTCACTCACCACTCACTCACCACTCACTCACTCACTCACGACTCACCACCTTCACCTATCGGGGGAGGTCACCACTCACTCACCACTCACTCACTCACCACTCACTCACTCACTCACTCACCCACTCACCACTCTCCCACAACTCACTCACTCACCACTCACTCACCCACTCACCACTCACCCACCACTCACCACCTTCACCTGTCGGGGGAGGTCACCACTCACTCACTCACTCACCACTCACTCACTCACTCACCACTCACTCACCCTCACCACTCACTCACCACTCACTCACCACTCACTCACTCACTCACCCACTCACTCTCCCACAACTCACTCACTCACCACTCACTCACCCTCACCACTCACTCCCCCCAGAGGTCGCAACCGGGTACCCGATACCCGTACCCTACCTGATACCCGTACCCTACCCGATACCCGGCTATCCGTACCCGGCCGGGTACGGGTACGGGTACCTGTTTGCGACCCTGGTGCGGCCGGGTACGGGTAAGGAATCAAAACCCGTTTGCGACCTCTGCCTCCCCCCCCACACATACCCTCACCACTCACCCACCCCCCCACTCACCCTCACCACTCACCCCCCCTCACCACTCACCCACCCCACTCACCCTCACTCACCCCCCCTCACTCACCCCCCACTCACCCTCACAACACTCACCCATCTCCCCCCCTCACCACCACTCGCTCACCGCTCTCACCCACCCCCCCATCACCACCCACCCCCCCACTCACCTTCACCACTCGCTCACCGCTAGCTCACCACACTCACCCATCCCCCACCACCGCTCACCCCCCACTCACCTTCACCACACTCACCCCCCTCCCCCCCTCCCTCACCGCTCTCACCTCGTCGTTAATCACGCGGCACCTCGACTCGTCCACCAGGACTCCACCACCACCACCACCTCCACCCTGCTGCTGCTGCTGCTTCTCCACCACCACCACCACCGCCACCACCACCACCACCGCCACCACCGCCACCGCTCTCCAACTCGTTCTGCTGCAGCGTGGCGACGGCCGAGTGTCCGGGCCTCCGACAGAAGGCCGGGAAGTCCACCATGTTGCCGCCCCCCTTGAGGAAGAGCGCCTCCCGCAGCAGGCGGCGGTGTCGCCCTCCGAGTCCTTCTAGCTGCGCACGCCGCACCTTCGCCACGCTGCAGCGCAGACGCAGCTGCTGCAGCAGCAGCAGGGCACCACCACCACCACCACCGCCACCACCACCACCGCCACCACCGCCACCACCACCACCGCCACCACCACCGCCGCCACCACCACCACCGCCACCACCGCCGACATGCTGCGGTAGCAGCTGCCCCCGAGTCAGGCTGCTGAGCTGCGGAGAGACGCCAGCGATACTAACGCCGCTGCCGGGGCGAGCGCCGCCAGCGCCGGGCCCCAAGTGGCGCACCGTCCCTCCGGGGAGAGCCGCGGGCAAACGGCGCTCACGCGGCGCTCCCGGCAAACTCCCGGTAGCGGCTAGCGACGCCCCACCGAGAGAAGCGCTTCCCGCGGTGATCCCAGCGGTGCTTCCGATGCTTCCCACGGCGCTTCCAGCGGCGCTTCCGATGCTTCCAGCGGCGCTTCCGATGCTTCCAGCGGCGCTGCGGAGAACCGGAGCCGGCGCTTCTTGCTGCAGCGTGACGGTGCTTGGCAATACAAACTGTTGCTGCTGCTGTTGCTGTTGCTGCTGCTGTTGCTGTTGCTGCTGTTGCTGTTGCTGCTGCTGCTCCTGCTGCTGCTGTTGCTGCTGCAGCTGCTGTTGCTGCTGCTGTTGCTGTTGCTGCTGCTGCTGCTGCTGTTGCTGCTGGTGCTGCTGCTGAACGCCGGGGCTAACGCCGCTGGTGGTGGTGGTGGTGGCGATGGAAGGGGTCGGGTTGGTGGTGGCTGCTGCTGTTTGATCGCGAAGCTGCCAACGTGGTGGTGGTGGCGGCCGTGGCGGCCGTGGTGGCGGATGACAGGACCCTCTGGAGGCTGACCGGAGCAGCGGAGAGCTGTGGGGGTACGGAGCACGGCTGTCATGGTTACTGTCGCCAGCGGCGGGATTGATCACCGTAGCGGCCGCGACACTCTGTCGTCATCGCCGTCGTCATCGTCGACATCGTCATTGTCGTCGTCGTCAC
>WFAB01002849.1:0-2500 GCA_018977245.1 Lethenteron camtschaticum | reverse complement strand
CAGCTGAGCCTGCAGCTGTATTTCCTTCACCTGCTGCTGCTTAACTTCCTGCTGTTGCTGCTGTGCCTGCTGTCCTACTTGCAGCTGCTGCTGTTGCTGCTTGACCTGCAGTCGCTGCTGTTGCTGCTGTTGCTCCTGTAACTGCTGCTGCTGTATCTGTTGCTGTTCCTGCAACTGCTGTTGCTGCTGCTGCTGCTGTATAAGTTGCAGCTGCAGCTGCTGCTGTTGCCGTAACTGCTGTGGCTGTCCAATCAGCTGCTGCTGCTGGTTCACCTGTTGCTGTTCTATCTGCTGCTGCTGCTGTTGTTGTTGTTGCTGCTGTTGTTGTTGTTGCTGTTGTTGTTGCTGCTGTTGTTGTTATTCCACCGTTCTCTCTTCCTCCTCCACTTCCTCGTCCCCCTTCTCGTCTGCGGCCGGAGCAACGCTGTCACCCCCTCCGCCCGCGCTCATCGTAGCCCTGCACCTCAGAGTTCAAAGTTGCACGCGTTAGGTACGTAGCCCTGCGAGCCACTCGGCTCTTGAATCGGGTGCAACCCGCAACAAACAAAAAACAAAGACTCAACACTGCGCCATAGACTCAACACTACCCATCCAGACTCAACACTGCCCCATAGACTCAACACTGCCCATAGACTCAACACTGCAACCCATATAGACTCCACCAACACTGCCCCATAGACTCAAACACCTGCCCATATAGACTCAACACTGCCTCCATAGACTCAACACTGCCCATAGACTCAACACTACTGCCCCATAGACTCAACACTGCCCCATAGGACTCAACACTCATGCCCCCATAGACCTCCAAACCACTGCCCCATAGACTCAACCACTGCGCCATAGACTCAACAAACCAACACTGCACCATAGAATCAACACTGCCCCATAGACTCAACACTGCCCCATAGACTCAACACTGCAAACCATAGACTCAACACTACCCCATAGACCCTTAACCACTGCACCATAGACTCAAACACTGCCCCCATAGACTCAACACTGCCCATAGACTCAACACTGCCCCATAGACTCAACACTGCCCCATAGACTCAACAACTGCCCCATAGACTCAACACTGCACCATAGACTCAACACTGCCCATAGACTCAACACTGCCCCATAGACTCAACACTGCCCATAGACTCAACACTGCCCCATAGACTCAACCACTGCCCCATAGACTCAACACTGCCCCATAGACTCAACACCTGCACCATAGACTCAACACTGCACCATAGACTCAACACTTGCCCCATAGACCACACTGCCCATAGACTCAACACTGCCCATAGACTCAACACTGCCCCATAGACTCAACACTGCACCATAGACTCAACACTGCCCCATAGACTCAACACTGGCCCCATAGACTCAACACTGCCCATAGACTCAACACTGCCCCATAGACTCAACACTGCCCCATAGACTCAACACTACCCATAGACTCAACACTGCCCCATAGACTCAACAATGCCCCATAGACTCAACACTGCCCATAGACTCAACACTGCCCATAGACTCAACACTGCCCATAGACTCAACACTGCCCATAGACTCAACACTGCACCATAGACTCAGCACTGCCCCATAGACTCAACACTGCCCCATAGACTCAACACTGCCCCATAGACTCAACACTACCCATAGACTCAACACTGCCCATAGACTCAACACTACCCATAGACTCAACACTGCCCATAGACTCAACAATGCCCCATAGACTCAACACTGCCCATAGACTCAACACTGCCCATAGACTCAACACTGCACCATAGACTCAACACTGCCCATAGACTCAACACTACCCATAGACTCAGCAATACCGATAATACTAACAACACTGCACCATAGACTCAACACAGCATCAGACTCAACACTTACCACACTCAAAACACTGCACCACAGACAAACAAACACCAGACTCACGCTGCCCGTAGGACACGCGTCACCAAAGCGACCTTTAACAATTTAACTAAAACCGTCAAGAACTAAAACCGTTCAAAAAGGAAATCCGTTCAAAAATAAAACTGTTAAGAAATAGAAAACTAAACTCGCCGCACACAACCGAGGCCTTGCCGCCGCAGGCTCCGCTAGGAAACTAGTCGAGGCCGCGCGAGGCCTAGCCTCTGCACCGTCGTTTAAAGCCGCTCACCTCTCAGTCGGTCTCGAGCCTCATTAAACTCGCGTCTAATGCTGGTCCCGCACCTCCGCTTACGTGAAGAACGCGGCGAGGATTGGAATCATCTCTTTATTTTTGTTTTTTAAAATCTTCGGCGGGCTCCAAGCTTGTGGACGGGTGAGCTGATCCTGGCGCTGATTGGTCGGCGGCGGGGCACGTGACGAGGATCCCCCGCGCGGATTGGCTGTGTATTCGCTAGTCTGCTTTAGCCGGCGGTGGTGAGAAGGGCGTTTGTAAATCGTAGAGCGGATAAGGACTCCCCCCCTCTCCCCCCCCACCCCTCCCCCACTCTCCCTAATGTAAACTTTCATGTTATTG
>WFAB01002848.1:0-25643 GCA_018977245.1 Lethenteron camtschaticum | reverse complement strand
TATACAATACTACACTACACTACACACTACTACACTCACACACACTATACCACACACACTACACTATACACTACCACACTCACACACAAACATATACACACACACACTACACTATACACTACTGCACTACACTATACACTACACTCACACACACACACAGATACACACACATACTACACTACACACAGACACACACACACTACACTATACACTACTACACTATACACTACTACACTCACGCACAGATACACACACACTACACTATAGACTACTACACTCACACACAGATACACACACACTACACTATACACTACTACACTCACACACAGATACACACACACACTACACTATAGACTACTACACTCACACACAGATACACACACACTACACTATACACTACACTCACACACACACACAGATACACACACATACTACACTACACACAGACACACACACTATACACTACTACACTCACACACAGATACACACACACACTACACTACACACAGACACACACACACTACACTATACACTACTACACTATACACTACTACACTCACACACAGATACACACACACTACACTATACACTACTACACTACATACTACACTATACACTACACACACTACACTATACACTACACTATACACTCACACACACAGACACACCTACACACACTGTGTGTGTAGCTGTGTGTGTGTAGTTGTGTGTGTGTGTAGCTGTGTGTGTGTAGCTGTGTGTGTGTGTAGCTGTGTGTGTGTGTAGCTGTGTGTAGCTGTGTGTGTAGCTGTGTGTGTAGCTGTGTGTGTAGCTGTAGCTGTGTGTAGCTGTAGCTGTGTGTGTGTGTAGCTGTGTGTGTGTGTAGCTGTGTGTAGCTGTGTGTGTAGCTGTGTGTGTAGCTGTGTAGCTGTAGCTGTGTGTAGCTGTAGCTGTGTGTGTGTAGCTGTGTGTGTAGCTGTGGGTGTAGCTGTGTGTGTAGCTGTGTGTGTAGCTGTAGCTGTGTGTGTGTAGCTGCGTGTGTGTAGCTGTGTGTGTAGCTGTAGCTGTGTGTGTGTAGCTGTGTGTAGCTGTGTGTGTGTAGCTGTAGCTGTGTGTGTGTGTAGCTGTGTGTGTGTAGCTGTAGCTGTGTGTGTGTGTAGCTGTAGCTGTGTGTGTGTAGCTGTAGCTGTGTGTGTGTGTAGCTGTATCTGTGTGTGTGTAGCTGTAGCTGTGTAGCTCGCACCCCACGTGTGCAGCTGTGTGTGTAGCTGTGTGTGTAGCTGTGTGTGTAGCTGTAGCTGTGTGTGTGTAGCTGTGTGTAGCTGTAGCTGTGTGTGTGTAGCTCGCACCACACGTGTGCAGCTGTGTGTGTAGCTGTGTGTGTAGCTGTGTGTGTAGCTGTAGCTGCGTGTGTGTAGCTGTGTGTAGCTGTAGCTGTGTGTGTGTAGCTGTGTGTGTAGCTGTAGCTGTGTGTAGCTGTAGCTGTAGCTGTGTAGCTCGCACCCCACGTGTGCAGCTGTGTGTAGCTGTGTGTGTAGCTGTAGCTGTGTGTAGCTGTGTGTAGCTGTGTGTGTAGCTGTAGCTGTGTGTAGCTGTAGCTGTGTGTGTGTGTAGCTGTGTGTAGCTGTAGCTGTGTGTAGCTGTAGCTGTGTGTGTGTAGCTGTAGCTGTGTGTGTGTAGCTGTAGCTGTAGCTGTGTGTGTGTAGCTGTAGCTGTGTGTAGCTGTGTAGCTGTAGCTGTGTGTAGCTGTATCTGTGTGTGTGTAGCTGTAGCTGTGTGTGTAGCTGTGTGTGTAGCTGTAGCTGTGTGTAGCTGTAGCTGTAGCTGTGTGTGTAGCTGTGTGTAGCTGTAGCTGTAGCTGTGTGTGTGTGTAGCTGTGTGTGTAGCTGTAGCTGTGTGTGTGTAGCTGTGTGTGTAGCTGTGTGTGTAGCTGTGTGTGTAGCTGTGTGTGTAGCTGTAGCTGTGTGTGTAGCTGTAGCTGTGTGTGTAGCTGTAGCTGTGTGTGTGTAGCTGTGTGTAGCTGTAGCTGTAGCTGTGTGTGTAGCTGTGTGTAGCTGTAGCTGTAGCTGTGTGTGTGTGTAGCTGTGTGTGTAGCTGTAGCTGTGTGTGTGTGTAGCTGTGTGTGTGTAGCTGTAGCTGTGTGTAGCTGTAGCTGTGTGTGTGTAGCTGTGTGTAGCTGTGTGTAGCTGTAGCTGTAGCTGTGTGTGTGTAGCTGTGTGTAGCTGTAGCTGTGTGTGTAGCTGTAGCTGTGTGTGTGTAGCTGTGTGTAGCTGTAGCTGTAGCTGTGTGTGTAGCTGTGTGTAGCTGTAGCTGTAGCTGTGTGTGTGTGTAGCTGTGTGTGTAGCTGTAGCTGTGTGTGTGTGTAGCTGTGTGTAGCTGTAGCTGTGTGTGTAGCTGTGTGTAGCTGTAGCTGTGTGTGTGTAGCTGTGTGTAGCTGTGTGTAGCTGTAGCTGTAGCTGTGTGTGTGGTGTGTAGCTGTGTGTAGCTGTGTGTAGCTGTAGCTGTAGCTGTGTGTGTGTGTAGCTGTGTGTAGCTGTGTAGCTGGAGCTGTGTAGCTGTAGCTATGTGTGTAGCTGTGTGTAGCTGTAGCTGTGTGTGTAGCTGTGTGTAGCTGTAGCTGTGTGTGTGTAGCTGTGTGTAGCTGTGTGTAGCTGTAGCTGTGTAGCTGTGTGTAGCTGTGTGTAGCTGTGTGTAGCTGTAGCTGTGTGTGTGTAGCTGTGTGTGTAGCTGTAGCTGTGTGTAGCTGTATCTGTGTGTGTGTAGCTGTAGCTGTAGCTGTGTGTGTGTGTAGCTGTGTGTGTAGCTGTAGCTGTGTGTGTGTGTAGCTGTAGCTGTGTGGTGTAGCTGTGTGTAGCTGTAGCTGTGTAGCTGTGTGTAGCTGTGTGTAGCTGTGTGTAGCTGTAGCTGTAGCTGTGTGTGTGTAGCTGTGTGTAGCTGTAGCTGTGTGTGTAGCTGTAGCTGTGTGTGTAGCTGTAGCTGTGTGTGTGTAGCTGTGTGTAGCTGTAGCTGTAGCTGTGTGTGTAGCTGTGTGTAGCTGTAGCTGTAGCTGTGTGTGTGTGTAGCTGTGTGTGTAGCTGTAGCTGTGTGTGTGTGTAGCTGTGTGTAGCTGTAGCTGTGTGTGTAGCTGTGTGTAGCTGTAGCTGTGTGTGTGTAGCTGTGTGTAGCTGTGTGTAGCTGTAGCTGTGTAGCTGTGTGTAGCTGTGTGTAGCTGTGTGTAGCTGTGTGTAGCTGTGTGTGTAGCTGTGTGTAGCTGTAGCTGTGTAGCTGTGTGTAGCTGTGTGTAGCTGTGTGTAGCTGTAGCTGTGTAGCTGTGTGTAGCTGTGTGTAGCTGTGTGTAGCTGTAGCTGTGTGTGTGTAGCTGTGTGTGTAGCTGTAGCTGTGTGTAGCTGTATCTGTGTGTGTGTAGCTGTGTAGCTGTGTGTAGCTGTAGCTGTGTAGCTGTGTGTAGCTGTAGCTGTAGCTGTGTGTGTGTAGCTGTGTGTGTAGCTGTAGCTGTGTGTGTAGCTGTAGCTGTGTGTAGCTGTATCTGTGTGTGTGTAGCTGTAGCTGTGTGTGTGTAGCTGTGTGTAGCTGTAGCTGTAGCTGTGTGTGTAGCTGTAGCTGTGTGTGTAGCTGTATCTGTGTGTGTGTAGCTGTAGCTGTGTGTGTAGCTCGCACCCCACGTGTGCAGCTGCTCCCATCGTGACGTCCGGAGCGGCAGCGAGGCGGCTTTGTGCACACGGCACGCGCGCGCCGCCATTTATGCAGAGCGCCAGGTCACGTGACGGGCCGTGGGCGGGGCTTAGGCGGTGTGAATGGGGGCACGGGGGGGGGTGCAGGGGGCGTGGCTTGGGATTGCGTCATCACTGACGTCACAGTGGGAGGGTCGGAGCAAACACTCGGTGACTGACACAGACCCATAGAGACCCACAGAGACCCACAGAGACCCATAGAGACCCATAGAGACCCATAGAGACTCATAGAGACCCACAGAGACCCATAGAGACTCATAGAGACCCACAGAGACCCATAGAGACTCATAGAGACCCACAGAGACCCATAGAAACCCATAGAGACCCACAGAGACCTACAGAGACCCATAGAGACCCATAGAGACCCATAGAGACCCACAGAGACCCATAGAAACCCATAGAGACCCACAGAGACCTACATAGACCCATAGAGACCCATAGAGACTCACAGAGACCCATAGAGACCCATAGAGACCTACAGAAACCCATAGAGACCCATAGAGACCCACAGAGACCCATAGAGACCCATAGAGAGACCCATAGAGACCCATAGAGACCCATAGAGACCCATAGAGAGACCCATAGAGACCCATAGAGACCCATAGCGACTCATAGAGACCCATAGAGACCCATAGAGACACATAGAGACCCATAGAGACCCACAGAAACCCATAGAGATCCATAGAGACCCACAGAGACCCACAGAGACTCACAGAGACTCATAGAGACTCATAGAGACCCATATAGACCCATAGAGACCCACAGAGACCCATAGGGACCTACAGAGACCCATAGAGACCCATAGAGACCCATAGAGACCCACATAGACTCACAGAGACCCATAGAGACCCACAGAAACCCATAGAGACCCATAGAGACCCACAGAGACCCATAGAGACCCATAGAGAGACCCATAGAGACCCATAGAGACCCATAGAGACACCCACAGAGACACATAGAGACCCATATAGACCCATAGAGACCCATAGAGACCCATAGAGACCCACAGAGACACACAGAGACCCACAGAGACCCATAGAGACCCACAGAGACCCATAAAGATCCACAGAGACCCAGAAACCCACAGAGACCCACAGAGACCCATAGAGACTCATAGAGACCCACAGAGACCCAGAGACCCACAGAGACCCATAGAGACCCACAGAGACCCATAGAGACCCACAGAGACCCACAGAGACCACAGAGACCCATAGAGACCCACAGAGACCCAGAGACCCAAAGAAACCCATAGAGACCCACAGAGACCCATAGAGACCCACAGAGACCCATAGAGACCTACAGAGACCCATAGAGAACCACAGAGACCCATAGAGACCCACAGAGACCCATAGAGACCCACAGAGACCCAGAGACCCACAGAGACCCATAGAGACCCACAGAGACGCATAGAGACCCATAGAGACCCACAGAGACCCACAGAGATTCAAAGAGACCCACATAGACCCACAGAGACTCACAGAGACGCACATAGACCCATAGAGACCCATAGAGACCTACAGAGACCCATAGAGACCCATAGAGACCAACAGAGACCCACAGAGACACACAGAGACACAGAGACCCACAGAGACCCACAGAGACCCATTGAGACCCATAGAGAACCATATAGACCCACAGATACCCACAGAGACACCCACAGAGACCCACAGAGACCCATACAGACCCACAGAGACTCACAGAGACCCACAGAGACCCATATAGACCCATAGGGACCCACAGAGACCCATATAGACCCACAGAGACCACAGAGACCCATAGAGACCCCACATAGACCCACAAAGACCCACAGAGACCCATAAAGACCCACAGAGACCCATAGAGACCCACTGAGACCCATAGAGACCCACAGAGACCCACAGAGAGCCACAGAGACCCATAGAGACCCATAGAGACCAACAAAGACCCATAGAGACCCACAGAGACCTACAGAGACCCACAGAGACCCACAGAGATTCACAGAGACCCACAGAGATTCACAGAGACCCACAGAGACTCACAGAGACCCACAGAGACCCACAGAGACCCACAGAGACCCATAAAGACCTACAGAGACCCATAGAGACCCACAGAGACTCACAGAGACCCATAGAGACCCACAGAGACCCATAGAGACTCATAGAGACTCATAGAGACCCATAGAGACCCACAGAGACCCACAGAGACCCATAGAGACCCACAGAGACCCATAGAGACCCACAGAGACCCACAGAGACCCACATAGACCCATAAAGACCCACAGAGACCCATAGAGACCCATAGAGACCCACAGAGACCCATAGAGACCCACAGAGACCCACAGAGACCCACAGAGACCCACAGATACCCACAGAGATTCACAGAGACCCACAGAGACCCATATAGACCCATAGAGACCCACAGAGACCCATAGAGATCTATAGAGACCCACAGAGACCCTTAGAGACCCACAGAGACCCATAGAGATCCACAAAGACCCACAGACACCTACAGAGACCCACAGAGACCCATAGAGACCCATAGAGACCCATAGAGACCCACAGAGACCCATAGAGATCTATAGAGACCCACAGAGACCCATAGAGACCCACAGAGATCCATAGAGATCCACAAAGACCCACAGACACCTACAGAGACCCACAGAGACCCATAGAGACCCATAGAGACCCATAGAGACCCACAGAGACCCATAGAGACCCATAGAGACCCACAGAGACCCATAGAGACCCATAGAGACCCATAGAGACCCACAGAGACCCACAGAGATTCACAGAGACCCACAGAGACTCACAGAGACCCACAGAGACCCACAGAGACTCACAGAGACCCATAAAGACCTACAGAGACCCATAAAGACCCACAGAGACTCACAGAGACCCATAGAGACCCACAGAGACCCATAGAGACTCATAGAGACTCATAGAGACCCACAGAGACCCATAGAGACCCATAGAGACCCACAGAGACCCATAGAGACCCACAGAGACCCACAGAGACCCACAGAGACCCATAAAGACCCACAGAGACCCACAGAGACCCATAGAGACCCACAGAGACCCACAGAGACCCACAGAGACCCACAGAGATTCACAGAGACCCACAGAGACCCATATAGACCCATAGAGACCCACAGAGACCCATAGAAATCTATAGAGACCCACAGAGACCCTTAGAGACCCACAGAGACCCATAGAGATCCACAAAGACCCACAGACACCTACAGAGACCCACAGAGACCCATAGAGACCCATAGAGACCCACAGAGACCCATAGAGACCCATAGAGATCTATAGAGACCCACAGAGACCCATAGAGACCCACAGAGATCCATAGAGATCCACAAAGACCCACAGACACCTACAGAGACCCATAGAGACCCATAGAGACCCATAGAGACCCACAGAGACCCATAGAGACCCATAGAGACCCACAGAGACCCATAGAGACCCATAGAGACCCATAGAGACTCACAGAAACCTACAGAGACCCATATAGACCCACAAAGACCCACAGAGACCAACAGAGACCCATAGAGACCCCACATAGACCCACAGAGACCCACAGAGACCCATAGAGACCCACAGAGACCCACAGAGACCCACAGAGAGCCACAGAGACCCACAAGACCCATAGAGACCAACAGAGACCAACAGACATTCACAGAGACCCACAGAGACCCACAGAGACCCATAGAGACTCACATAGACCCATAGAGACCCATAGAGACCAACAAAGACCCATAGAGACCCACAGAGACCCACAGAGACTCACATAGACCCATAGAGACCCATAGAGACCCACACAGACCCATAGAGACACACAGAGACCCACAGAGACCCATAGAGACCCACAGAGACCCACAGAGACCCATAGAGACCTACAGAGACCCATAGAGACCCATAGAGACCCACAGAGACCTACAGAGACCCACAGAGACCCTGTGTGTGTAACATCACTTGCCCCTACAGCCCTGCTAGAGGCTACACGGGGGAGCTTTGTCTGTGTGTGTGTAACAGCACTTGCCCCTACAGCCCTGCTAGAGGCTACCTGGGGGAGCTTTGTCTGTGTGTGTGTAACAGCACTTGCCCCTACAGCCCTGCTAGAGGCTACCTGGGGGAGCTTTGTCTGTGTCTGTGTAACAGCACTTGCCCCTACAGCCCTGCTAGAGGCTACCTGGGGGAGCTTTGTCTGTGTGTGTGTAACAGCACTTGCCCCTACAGCCTGCTAGAGGCTACCTGGGGGATCTTTGTCTGTGTGTGTGTAACAGCACTTGCCCCTACAGCCTGCTAGAGGCTACCTGGGGAGCTTTGTCTGTGTGTGTGTAACAGCACTTGCCCCTACAGCCCTGCTAGAGGCTACCTGGGGGAGCTTTGTCTTTGTGCGTCGGGTATCGGATTTCTTGGTCCCGAGTGTCACGTGACCCGCGGCGTAAACCGAGCCGCCGTTGCCCCGGGTTACCGTGAGCCCCGCCAATCAGGATTAGCGGTTAGCGTCACGTGGGTCCCTGTGTCGTAGGTTGTTGTTGTGGTTGTGGCTGTGGTGGTCGTTGTTGTTGTTGTGTGGATGTTGTGGTGGTTGTCGTTGTTGTTGTGTTTTCGTTGTTGTTGTTGTTGTGGTGGTCGTTGTTGTTGTTGTGGCTGTGGTGGTGGTCGTTGTTGTTGTGGTGTTGTTGTTGGTGTGGTGGTGTTGTTGTTGTTGTTGTGGTCGTTGTGGTGTTGTTGTTGTTGTGGTGTTGTTGTTGTGGTTGTTGTGGCTGTGGTCGTTGTTGTGGTAGTGTTGTTGTTGTGGTGTTGTTGTTGTGTTGTTGTTGTGGTAGTGTTGTTGTTGTGTGGTGGTGTTGTTGTTGTTGTGGTCGTTGTGGTTGTTGTTGTTGTGGTGTTGTTGTTGTGGTTGTTGTGGCTGTGGTCGTTGTTGTGGTGTTGTTGTTGTCGGTGTGGTGTTGTTGTTGTTGTCGTTGTGGTGTTGTTGTTGGTGTGGTGTTGTTGTTGTTGTGGTCGTTGTGGTGTTGTTGTTGGTGTGGTGGTGTTGTGGTTGTTGTTGTTGTGGTGGTCGTTGTTGTTGTGGTCGTTGTTGTTGTTGTTGTGGCTGTGGTGGTGTTGTTGTGGTCATGGTTGTTGTTGTGGTTGTTGTTGTTTTCGTTGTTGTTGTGGCTGTAGTTGTTGTTGTTGTTGTAGTGGTGTTTGTTGTCGTTATGGTTGTTGTGGTTGTGCTGGTTGTTGTTGTGGCTTGTCGTAGTTGTTGTTTTAGTTGTTCTGGGTTGTTGTGGCTCTGGTTGTTGAAGCAGTCATGGTTGTTGTGGCGATGGTTGTTGTTGTAATTGTTATTGTGGTTGTTGTTGTTGTGGATGTTGTTGTTGTTGTGGATGTTGTTGTTGTTGTGGATGTTGTTGTTGTTGTGTGTGTGGATGTTGAATCTCACACTCATCTACTCACTGACACACAAATGTTGAACTTATTTAGCACCTTACCTGTGCACCTGCTCACCCACTCGCTCACTCACCCACTCACCTGCTCACTCACCCGCTCACTCACCCACTCACTCACCCACTCACTCACCCACTGACTCACTCACTCACCCACTCACTCACCCACTCACTCACCCACTCACCCACTGACTCACTCACTCACCCACTCACTCACCCACTCACACAACCACTCACTCACCCACTCACTCACCGACTCACTCACCACTCACTCACCCACTCACTCACCCACTCACCCACTCACTCACCCACTCACCCGCTCACTCACTCACCCACTCACTCACCCACACACTCACTCACCCACTCACTCACTCACCCACTCACCCACCGACTCACTCACTCGCTCACCAGCTCACTCACCCACTCACACAACCACTCACTCACCCACTCACTCACCGACTCACTCACCCACTCACTCACCCACTCACTCACCCACTCACTCACCCACTCACACAACCACTCACTCACCCACTCACTCACCGACTCACTCACCCACTCACTCACCCACTGACTCACTCACTCACTCACCCACTCACACAACCACTCACTCACCCACTCACTCACTCACACACTCACCCACTCCCTCACCCACTCACACAACCACTCACTCACCCACTCACTCACCCACTCACCCGCTCACTCACTCACCCACTCACTCACCCACACACTCACTCACCCACTCACTCACTCACCCACTCACCCACCGACTCACTCACTCGCTCACCAGCTCACTCACCCACTCACACAACCACTCACTCACCCACTCACTCACCCACTCACCCACTCACTCACCCACTCACTCACTCACCCACTCACTCAGCCACTCACTCACTCACCCACCCACACAACCACTCACTCACCCACTCACTCACCGACTCACTCACCCACTCACTCACCCACTCACTCACCCACTCACTCACCCACTCACACAACCACTCACTCACCCACTCACTCACCGACTCACTCACCCACTCACTCACCCACTGACTCACTCACTCACTCACCCACTCACACAACCACTCACTCACCCACTCACTCACTCACACACTCACCCACTCCCTCACCCACTCACACAACCACTCACTCACCCACTCACCCGCTCACTCACTCACCCACTCACTCACCCACACACTCACTCACCCACTCACTCACTCACCCACTCACCCACCGACTCACTCACTCGCTCACCAGCTCACTCACCCACTCACACAACCACTCACTCACCCACTCACTCACCGACTCACTCACTCACTCACCCACTCACTCACCCACTCACTCACTCACCCACTCACACAACCACTCACTCACCCACTCACTCACCGACTCACTCACCCACTCACTCACCCACTGACTCACTCACTCACTCACCCACTCACACAACCACTCACTCACCCACTCACTCACTCACACACTCACCCACTCCCTCACCCACTCACACAACCACTCACTCACCCACTCACTCACCCACTCACCCGCTCACTCACTCACCCACTCACTCACCCACACACTCACTCACTCACCCACTCACCCACCGACTCACTCACTCGCTCACCAGCTCACTCACCCACTCACACAACCACTCACTCACCCACTCACTCACCCACTCACTCACCCACTCACTCACTCACCCACTCACTCAGCCACTCACTCACTCACCCACCCACACAACCACTCACACAACCACTCACTCACCCACTCACTCACCCACTCACACACTCACTCACCCACTCACTCACTCAGCCACTCACTCACTCACCCACCCACACAACCACTCACTCACCCACTCACTCACCCACTCACTCACCCACTCACACACTCACTCACCCACTCACTCGCTCACCCGCTCACACAACCACTCACTCACCCACTCATCTACTCACTCACGCACTCACTCACACAACCACTCACTCACACAACCACTCACTCACCGACTCACTCACCGACTCACTCACTGACTCACTCACCCGCTCACTCACCCGCTCACACAACCACTCACTCACCCACTCACTCACCACTCACCCACTCACTCACCCAACCACTCACTCACCCACTCACTCACCGACCCACTCACTCACTCACCCACTCACTCACCCACCCACTCACTCACCGACCCACTCACTCACTCACCCACTCACTCACCCACTCACTCACCCACTCACTCACTCACCCACTCACTCACCGACCCACTCACTCACTCACTCACCCACTCACTCACTCACCCACTCACTCACTCACCCACCCGCTCACTCACTCACCCACCCACTCACTCGCTCACACAACCACTCACCCGCTCACAGACTCACTCACACAACCACTCACTCACCGACTCACCCACTCGCTCACCCACTCACTCACCCACTCACTCACTCACCCGCTCACTCAACCACTCACCCACTCACTCACTCACACAACCACTCACTCACCAACCTGCTCACACAATCACTCACCCACTCACTCACTCACCCGCTCACACAACCACTCACCCACTCACACAACCACTCACTCACCCACCTGCTCACACAACCACTCACTCACTCGCTTACCCACTCACTCACCCACTCACTCGCGCACTTAACCACTCGCTCACACAACCACTCACTCACCCGCTCACACCACTCACTCGCTCACTCACCCACTCACTCACCCGCTCACACAACCACTCACTCACCCGCTCACACCACTCACTCACCCGCTCACTCACCCGCTCACTCACCCGCTCACACAACCACTCACTCACCCGCTCACACAACCACTCACTCACCCGCTCACACCACTCACTCACCCGCTCACTCACCCGCTCACTCACCCTCTCACACAACCACTCACTCACCCGCTCACACCACTCACTCACCCGCTCACTCACCCGCTCACTCACCCGCTCACACAACCACTCACTCACCCGCTCACACAACCACTCACTCACCTACCCATCTACTCACTCACACACTCGCCCACCCACTCACCCAACCAACGTGTGTACGTACGACTTCTTTCGTACGCTACGTAGCGAACCGTGTGTTTAGAAATAGACGAATTCGCCGATCTAATCCATCTCAGCGTCGGCTTCGGTGGTGACGGAAGAACGTTCCAGACGTTCGTGGAATCGCATCGATCGCTGAACGCACCGCGAGGTCACGTGGTGACCACCGCCTTTGTTCGTTCCGTGTCCGGCCACGATATTTGGTGAATGGTCAAAATATTCGGTGGTCAAAATATTTGGTGGTCAAAATATTCGGTGGTCAAAATATTCGGTGGTCAAAATATTTGGTGGTCAAAATATTTGGTGGTCAAAATATTTGGTGAATGGTCAAAATATTTGGTGGTCAAAATATTTGGTGGTCAAAATATTTGGTGGTCAAAATATTCGGTGAATGGTCAAAATATTGGTGGTCAAATATTTGGTGAATGGTCAAAATATTTGGTGGTCAAAATATTTGGTGAGTGGTCAAAATATTTGGTGGTCAAAATATTTGGTGGGTGGTCAAAATATTTGGTGGTCAAAATATTTGGTGGTCAAAATATTTGGTGAATGGTCAAAATATTTGGTGGGTGGTCAAAATATTTGGTGGTCAAAATATTTGGTGGGTGGTCAAAATATTTGGTGAGTGGCCAAAATATTGGTGAATGGTCAAAATATTTGGTGGTCAAAATATTTGGTGGTCAAAATATTTGGTGGTCAAAATATTTGGTGGGTGGTCAAAATATTTGGTGGTCAAAATATTTGGTGGTCAAAATATTTGGTGGTCAAAATATTTGGTGGTCAAAATATTTGGTGGGTGGTCAAAATATTTGGTGGTCAAAATATTTGGTGGTCAGGTGGTCAAAATATTTGGTGGTCAAAATATTTGGTGGTCAAAATATTTGGTGGTCAAAATATTTGGTGGGTGGTCAAAATATTTGGTGGGTGGTCAAAATATTTGGTGGGTGGTCAAAATATTTGGTGAGTGGTCAAAATATTTGGTGAATGGTCAAAATATTTGGTGAGTGGTCAAAATATTTGGTGAATGGTCAAAATATTTGGTGAGTGGTCAAAATATTTGGTGGTCAAAATATTTGGTGAATGGTCAAAATATTTGGTGGGTGGTCAAAATATTTGGTGGTCAAAATATTTGGTGGTCAAAATATTTGGTGGTCAAAATATTTGGTGGTCAAAATATTTGGTGGTGGTCAAAATATTTGGTGGGTGGTCAAAATATTTGGTGAATGGTCAAAATATTTGGTGGGTGGTCAAAATATTTGGTGGTCAAAATATTTGGTGGGTGGTCAAAATATTTGGTGGTCAAAATATTTGGTGGGTGGTCAAAATATTTGGTGGGTGGTCCAAATATTTGGTGAATGGTCAAAATATTTGGTGAGTGGTCAAAATATTTGGTGGTCAAAATATTTGGTGAGTGGTCAAAATATTCGGTGGTCAAAATATTTGGTGAATGGTCGAAATATTTGGTGGGTGGTCAAAATATTTGGTGAATGGTCAAAATATTTGGTGGTCAAAATATTTGGTGGGTGGTCAAAATATTTGGTGGTCAAAATATTTGGTGGGTGGTCAAAATATTTGGTGGTCAAAATATTTGGTGGGTGGTCAAAATATTTGGTGGTCAAAATATTTGGTGGGTGGTCAAAAATATTTGGTGGGTGGTCCAAATATTTGGTGGGTGGTCAAAATATTTGGTGGTCAAAATATTTGGTGAATGGTCAAAATATTTGGTGAGTGGTCAAAATATTTGGTGGGTGGTCAAAATATTTGGTGGTCAAAATATTTGGTGGGTGGTCAAAATATTTGGTGGTCAAAATATTTGGTGGGTGGTCAAAATATTTGGTGGTCAAAATATTTGGTGGGTGGTCAAAATATTTGGTGGGTGGTCCAAATATTTGGTGGGTGGTCAAAATATTTGGTGGTCAAATATTTGGTGAATGGTCAAAATATTTGGTGAGTGGTCAAAATATTTGGTGGGTGGTCAAAATATTTGGTGGTCAAAATATTCGGTGGCCAAAATATTTGGTGGGTGGTCCAATATTTGGTGGGTGGCCAAAATATTTGGTGGTCAAAATATTTGGTGAATGGTCAAAATATTTGGTGAGTGGTCAAATATTTGGTGGGTGGTCAAATATTTGGTGGTCAAAATATTCGGTGGCCAAAATATTTGGTGGGTGGTCTAAATATTTGGTGGTCAAAATATTTGGTGGGTGGTCAAAATATTTGGTGGGTGGTCAAAATATTTGGTGAGTGGTCAAAAGATTTACATCGGAGTCTGTGGGTCTGTGAGAGGATGTGGGTCTCCGTGCGAGTTTGTGGGTCTTTGTGCGAGTCTGTGGGTCTCTGTACGAGTCTGTGGGTCTCTGTACGAGTCTGTGGGTCTCTGTGTAAGTCTGTGGGTCTCTGTACGAGTCTGTGGGTCTCTGTACGAGTCTGTGGGTCTCTGTGTAAGTCTGTGGGTCTCTGTGTAAGTCTGTGGGTCTCTGTGTGAGTCTGTGGGTCTTTGTGCCAGTCTGTGGGTCTATGTGTGAGTCTGTGGGTCTCTGTGCGAGTCTCTGAGTCTCTGTGCGAGTCTCTGGGTCTTTGTGTGAGTCTGTGGGTCTCTGTGTGAGTCTCTGGGTCTCTGTGTTGAGTCTGTGGGTCTCAGTGGTGAGTCTGTGGGTCTCAGTGCTGAGTCTGTGGGTCTCAGTGCTGAGTCTGTGGGTCTCAGTGTTGAGTCTGTGGGTCTCAATGCTGAGTCTGTGGGTCTCAGTGCTGAGTCTGTGGGTCTCTGTGCTGAGTCTGTGGGTCTCAGTGCTGAGTCTGTGGGTCTCAGTGCGGAGTCTGTGGGTCTCAGTGCTGAGTCTGTGGGTCTCAGTGCTGAGTCTATGGATGGCAGTGCTGAGTCTGTGGGTCTCAGTGTTGAGTCTGTGGGTCTCAGTGTTGAGTCTGTGGGTCTCAGCGCTGAGTCTGTGGGTCTCAGTGCTGAGTCTGTGGGTCTCAGTGTTGAGTCTGTGGGTCTCAGTGCTGAGTCTGTGGGTCTCAGTGCTGAGTCTGTGGGTCTCAGTGCTGAGTCTATGGGTAGCAATGTTGAGTCTATGGTGAAGTGCTGACTCTGTGGGTCTCAGTGCTGAGTCTGTGGGTCTCAGTGTTGAGTCTGTGGGTCTCAATGCTGAGTCTGTGGGTCTCAGCGCTGAGTCTGTGGGTCTCAGCGCTGAGTCTGTGGGTCTCAGTGGTGAGTCTGTGGGTCTCAGTGCTGAGTCTATGGGTCTCAGTGCTGAGTCTGTGGGTCTCAGTGCTGAGTCTGTGGGTCTCAGTGCTGAGTCTGTGGGTCTCTGTACGAGTCTGCGGGTCTCTGTGGGTCTCTGTACGAGTCTGCGGGTCTCTGTACGAGTCTACCGGTCTCTCTGGGTCTCTGTACGAGTCTGCGGGTATCTGTGGGTCTCTGTGGGTCTCTGTACGAGTCTGTGGGTCTCTGTACGAGTCTCTGGGTCTTTGTGTAAGTCTGTGGGTCTCTGTACGAGTCTGTGGGTCTCTGTACGAGTCTCTGGATCTCTGTGTGAGTCTGTGGGTCTCTGTGCGAGTCTGTGGGTCTCTGTGCGAGTCTGTGGGTCTCTGTACGAGTCTCTGGATCTCTGTACGAGTCTGTGGGTCTCTGTGTGAGTCTGTGGGTCTCTGTGCGAGTCTGTGGGTCTCTGTGTGAGTCTGTGGGTCTCTGTGCGAGTCTGTGGGTCTCTGTGTGAGTCTGTGGGTCTCTGTGCGAGTCTGTGGGTCTCTGTACGAGTCTCTGGATCTCTGTACGAGTCTGTGGGTCTCTGTGTGAGTCTGTGGGTCTCTGTGCGAGTCTGTGGGTCTCTGTGCGAGTCTGTGGGTCTCTGTGTGAGTCTGTGGGTCTCTGTGCGAGTCTGTGGGTCTCTGTACGAGTCTCTGGATCTCTGTGTGAGTCTGTGGGTCTCTGTGCGAGTCTGTGGGTCTCTGTGTGAGTCTGTGGGTCTCTGTGCGAGTCTGTGGGTCTCTGTGCGAGTCTGTGGGTCTCTGTGTGAGTCTGTGGGTCTCTGTGTGAGTCTGTGGGTCTCTGTGCGAGTCTGTGGGTCTCTGTGCGAGTCTGTGGGTCTCTGTGCGAGTCTGTGGGTCTCTGTGTGAGTCTGTGGGTCTCTGTGCGAGTCTGTGGGTCTCTGTGCGAGTCTGTGGGTCTCTGTGTGAGTATGTGGGTCTCTGTGCGAGTCTGTGGGTCTCTGTGCGAGTCTGTGGGTCTCTGTACGAGTCTGTGGGTCTCTGTGTGAGTCTGTGGGTCTCTGTACGAGTCTGTGGGTCTCTGTGTGAGTCTGTGGGTCTCTGTGCGAGTCTGTGGGTCTCTGTGCGAGTCTGTGGGTCTCTGTGTGAGTCTGCGGGTCTCTGTACGAGTCTGTGGGTCTCTGTACGAGTCTCTGGATCTCTGTACGAGTCTGCGGGAGTCTGTGCGAGTCTGTGGGTCTCTGTACGAGTCTCTGGATCTCTGTACGAGTCTGCGGGTCTCTGTGCGAGTCTGTGGGTCTCTGTGCGAGTCTGTGGGTCTCTGTACGAGTCTCTGGATCTCTGTGTGAGTCTGTGGGTCTCTGTGCGAGTCTGTGGGTCTCTGTACGAGTCTCTGGATCTCTGTGTGAGTCTGTGGGTCTCTGTGCGAGTCTGTGGGTCTCTGTACGAGTCTCTGGATCTCTGTGTGAGTCTGTGGGTCTCTGTGCGAGTCTGTGGGTCTCTGTGTGAGTCTGTGGGTCTCTGTGCGAGTCTGTGGGTCTCTGTGCGAGTCTGTGGGTCTCTGTGTGAGTCTGTGGGTCTCTGTGCGAGTCTGTGGGTCTCTGTATGAGTCTCTGGATCTCTGTACGAGTCTGTGGGTCTCTGTGTGAGTCTGTGGGTCTCTGTGCGAGTCTGTGGGTCTCTGTGCGAGTCTGTGGGTCTCTGTGTGAGTCTGTGGGTCTCTGTGCGAGTCTGTGGGTCTCTGTGCGAGTCTGTGGGTCTCTGTACGAGTCTCTGGATCTCTGTACGAGTCTGCGGGTCTCTGTGCGAGTCTGTGGGTCTCTGTGCGAGTCTGTGGGTCTCTGTACGAGTCTCTGGATCTCTGTGTGAGTCTGTGGGTCTCTGTGCGAGTCTGTGGGTCTCTGTGCGAGTCTGTGGGTCTCTGTGCGAGTCTGTGGGTCTCTGTGCGAGTCTGTGGGTCTCTGTGCGAGTCTCTGGATCTCTGTGTGAGTCTGCGGGTCTCTGTGCGAGTCTCTGGGTCTCTGTACGAGTCTGTGGGTCTCTGTACGAGTCTGTGGGTCTCTGTACGAGTCTGCGGGTCTCTGTGCGAGTCTGTGGGTCTCTGTACGAGTCTGCGGGGTGTCTGTACGAGTCTCTGGATCTCTGTGCGAGTCTCTGGATCTCTGTACGAGTCTCTGGATCTCTGTACGAGTCTCTGGATCTCTGTGTGAGGCTGTGGGTCTCTGTGCGAGTCTGTGGGTCTCTGTATGAGTCTGTGGGTCTCTGTACGAGTCTGTGGGTCTCTGTACGAGTCTGCGGGTCTCTGTACGAGTCTGTGGGTCTCTGTGCGAGTCTCTGGATCTCTGTACGAGTCTCTGGATCTCTGTGTGAGTCTGTGGGTCTCTGTGCGAGTCTGTGGGTCTCTGTGCGAGTCTGTGGGTCTCTGTGCGAGTCTGTGGGTCTCTGTACGAGTCTCTGGATCTCTGTACGAGTCTGCGGGAGTCTGCGGGTCTCTGAGTCTCTGTACGAGTCTCTGGATCTCTGTACGAGTCTGCGGGAGTCTGCGGGTCTCTGAGTCTCTGTACGAGTCTCTGGATCTCTGTACGAGTCTGCGGGAGTCTGCGGGTCTCTGAGTCTCTGTACGAGTCTCTGATCTCTGTACGAGTCTGCGGGAGTCTGCGGGTCTCTGAGTCTCTGTACGAGTCTCTGGATCTCTGTACGAGTCTGCGGGAGTCTGCGGGTCTCTGAGTCTCTGTACGAGTCTCTGGATCTCTGTACGAGTCTGCGGGAGGTCTGCGGGTCTCTGAGTCTCTGTACGAGTCTCTGGATCTCTGTACGAGTCTGCGGGAGTCTGCGGGTCTCTGAGTCTCTGTACGAGTCTCTGGATCTCTGTACGAGTCTGCGGGAGTCTGCGGGTCTCTGAGTCTCTGTACGAGTCTCTGGATCTCTGTACGAGTCTGCGGGAGTCTGCGGGTCTCTGAGGTCTCTGTACGAGTCTCTGGATCTCTGTGCGAGTCTGTGGTCTCTGTGCGAGTCTCTGGGTCTCTGTACGAGTCTGCGGGTCTCTGCGGGTCTCTACTGGACGGATGATTCAGAGTTCCGGAAGTTCAAAAAGGTTTAAACAACAACAACAACAACAACAATAAAACTGAAAGTAAGAATATTAATCGCCGCAAACCGAACGGTACAGGTACAGAGCATGTCGGGGGTATAAAAATCCAAGACGCGCGAGAGAGAGAGATAAACACACGATCATCATCGTTATCATCTTCGACATCATCATCGTTATCATCATCCTCAACATAACATCAGAGGGGCGCGACAGACAGACACGGATCGTCAACATCATCGTCAACATCATCATCGTCATAACCTCACGGGTGTGAGACACACACAAGATCGTTGTTATCATCTTCGACATCATCGTTATCATCGTTATCATCTTCGACATCATCATCGTTATCATCACCATCGTCATCATCGTTATCATCGTCATCCTCAACAAAACATCAGAGGAGCATGACAGAGAGAGAGACGATCATCGTCATCGTCATCATCATCGTCATCATAACCTCACAGGTGCGAGAGACACACCATCATCGACATCATCATCGTTATCCTCAACATAACATCAGAGGGGAGCGACAGAGACGATCATCATCATCATTGTCATAACCTCACAGGCGTGAGTGAGAGACACACCATCATCATCATCATCGACATCATCATCATCGTCATCATCGACATCATCGTTATCATCATCGTCATCATCGACATCATCGTCATCATCGTCATCATCGTCATCATCGACATCATCGTCGTTATCATCATCGTCGTCGTCACCTCACAGGCGTGAGACACACACACGATCATCGTTATCATCATCGACATCATCGTCATCATCGTCGTTATCGTCATCCTCAACATAACATAAGAGGGGCGCGACAGAGACAAGATCATCGTCGTCATCATCGTCATCGTCGTAACCTCACAGGCGTGAGTGAGAGACACACCATCATCGACATCATCAGCATCATCGACATCATCGGCATCATTATCGTTATCATCGACATCATCGGCATCATCATCGTTATCATCATCATCATAACAGAGGGGAGCGACAGAGACGATCGTCATCATCATCATCGTCGTCATAACCTCACAGGCGGGCATGAGAAACACACCATCATCGTCATCATCGTTATCATCGTTATCGTCATCCTCGACATAACATCAGAGGGGAGCGACAGAGAGATACGATCATCGTCGTTATCATCATCGTCGTCACCTCATTATCATCGACATCATCGTTATCGTCATCATCATCATTATCCTCAACATAACATCAGAGGTGAGTGACAGAGAGACAGGATCATCATCATCATCGTTGTCATAACCTCACAGGCGCTAGACACACAGGATCGTCGTTATCATCATTGACATCATCGTTATCATCATTGACATCACCGTTATCATCTTCGACATCATCATCGTTATCATCGTCCTCAACATAACATCAGAGAGGCGTGACAGACACGACCGTCGACATCATCGTCGACATCGTCATAACCTCACAGGTGCTAGACACACAAGATCATCGTTATCATCTTCGACATCATCATCGTTATCATCATCATCCTCAACATAACATCAGAGGTGAGCGACAGAGACACGATTGTCGACATCATAACCTCACAGGGGCGCAAGAGAGATAAACACACGATCATCATCGTCGTCGTCGTCATCATCATAACCACACAGTCGCACGAGAGAGAGACAATTATCGTCATCATCATCATCGTCGCCATCATCATCATAACCACACAGGCACGCAAGAAACACAATTATCATCATCATCGTCATCATCATCGTCGCCGTCATCATCATCATAACCACACAGTCGCACGAGAGAGAGAAACACAATTATCATCATCATCATCGTCGTCATCATCAACATAACCACACAGGCACGCGAGAGAAACACAATTTCATCATCATCGTCATCATCATCATCATCATCGTCGTCGTCATCATCATCACCACACAGGCACGAGAGATAAACACAATCAATCATCATCATCGTCATCATCAACATAACCACACAGGCGCGAGAGAGAGAGATAAAAACAATTATCGTCATCGTCATCATTATAACCACACAGGCGCGAGAGAAACACAATTATCATCATCATCATCGTCGTCGTCATCAACATAACCTCACAGGGGCACGAGACAAACCGGCGCGTGTGTGTGTGTGTGGTCCAGAAACTCGCGCTTACGACGCAAAATAAAAATTTGCGTGGAAAACAAAATTAATGGCGGCGTCAATAAAATGGCGGCGCCAACAAAATGGCGGCGCCAACAAAATGGCGGCGCCAACAAAATGGCGGCGCCAACAAAATGGCGGCGCCAAGACGCTCAAACGACGCGACGGAGACGCTGGCGGCCGCACTGACCGAGCTCAGCCACGTGGTGGCGGTGACGTCGGCGGTGACGTCGGCGGTGACGTCGGCGGTGACGTCGGCAAGGGGAGCACCCCCACGGGGCCTCGGAGAACGGTGAAGGATCAAATCTTTGGGTGTTTCGGTCAAGTCACGTAGACCGTTAAATTTCGATTTAAAGCTTCTTTCGTGACTGCAGCAGGGATTCATCTTCTTGGTTCTTTCGGTAAAGTCGTCACGTAGAAGGGAAATAATAAAAATGAAACGTAATAAAATACAATTCTCACGACGTTTCGGTCACAACGCAAGCAGCCGTCTCCTCAGGTGAAGAACAGGTTTGTCGGAAAGACAGCGTCTGAATGAAACACTCCAAGCCTGGTGGTGTTTCATTCAGACGCTGTCTTTCCGACAGACCTGTTCATTCAGACGCTGTCTTTCCGACAGACCTGTTCATTCAGACGCTGTCTTTCCGACAGACCTGTTCATTCAGACGCTGTCTTTCCGACAGACCTGTTCATTCAGACGCTGTCTTTCCGACAGACCTGTTCATTCAGACGCTGTCTTTCCGACAGACCTGTTCATTCAGACGCTGTCTTTCCGACAGACCTGTTCATTCAGACGCTGTCTTTCCGACAGACCTGTTCATTCAGACGCTGTCTTTCCGACAGACCTGTTCATTCAGACGCTGTCTTTCCGACAGACCTGTTCATTCAGACGCTGTCTTTCCGATAGACCTGTTTCATTCAGACGCTGTTTTTCCGACAGACCTGTTCATTCAGACGCTGTCTTTCCGACAGACCTGTTCTTCACCTGAGGACGGCTGCTTGCGTTGTGGCCGAAACGTCGTGAAAATTGTATCTTATAATGTTTAATTTTTATTATTTTATTATTTCCATTCTACGTGACGACTTTACCGAAAGAACCGAGAAGATGAATCCCTGCAGTCACCAAAGCTTTAAGCGCTCGCAAGATTCTGGGTGTTGAAGCATCTGTCGGTATCACAGTAGTAGATTACATTTATGTTTCATAAAGAAATTAAAGTAACGAAGGGTTAAACAATGAAGGATATTTGCGTGTTTGAAGATCTTAAAAGCAACTCATATTTTTTGATTGGCAGCAAAAGGGTCACGAAACTTATACTTAAAGATAGTTTTTCATTCTTAAAAACAACAGCCACTTGCCCCAACAGTCTGTTACAGGCTACATGGGGGACCTTTGTGTCTTGTGTGTCTTGTGCGTTGTGTGTGTCTGTGTGTGTGTTGTGTTGTGTGTCTTTGTGTGTCTTGTGTGTGTCTGTGTGTGTGTCTCTGTGTGTGTCTGTGTGTATATGTGTGTGTCTGTGTGTGTCTGTGTGCGTCTGTGTGTCTGTGTGTGTCTGTGTGTGTCTCTGTGTGTGTTGTATTGTGTGTCTGTGTGTTGTGTGTCTCTGTGTGTATCTGTGTGTGTGTGTTGTGTGTGTCTCTGTGTCTGTGTCTGTGTGTGTGTCTCTGTGTGTCTCTGTGTGTATCTGTGTGTGTGTCTCTGTGTGTCTCTGTGTGTATCTGTGTGTGTGTCTCTGTGTGTCTCTGTGTGTATCTGTGTGTATCTGTGTGTGTGTCTCTGTGTGTCTCTGTGTGTATCTGTGTGTGTGTCTCTGTGTGTCTCTGTGAGTATCTGTGTGTGTGTCTGTGTGTGTGTGTGTCTCTGTGTGTATCTGTGTGTGTGTCTGTCTGTGTGTGTGTCTCTGTGTGTCTCTGTGTGTATCTGTGTGTGTGTCTGTGTGTGTCTCTGTGTGTCTCTGTGTGTATCTGTGTGTGTGTCTGTGTCTGTGTGTCTCTGTGTGTGTCTCTGTGTGTGTTGTGTGTGTCTCTGTGTGTGTGTCTCTGTGTGTGTGTCTGTGTGTGTGTCTCTGTGTGTCTCTGTGTGTGTCTGTGTGTGTGTCTGTGTGTTGCTACTCGCTACTACCAACACCCACTTGCCCCAACAGTCTGTTACGGGGGGGGGGGGTGGGGGCAGTTAGTTGTCTTTGGGTTTGGGGGGGCACCTCCACCACCACCACCACCACCACCCACAACACCCACAACACCCACAACACCCCCTCACGAAGGGGATCCCCCCTCCAACCCAATGAGGAGTCACCGCGCCCCCTCCGGTGAAGAGTTCATTCCCCCGCAACGTCCATCACGGCCGCTTGCCGGCATTCCACCTCCACCGTCTGCCGCCTCTCCACCACCTCCTCCACCTCCACCTTCTCCTCCACCTCCTCCACCTTCTCCTCCACCTCCTCCACCTTCTCCTCCGCCCCCGGCTCCCGGTGGGGCCAAGACGCCCGCGGCTCCCCGTCTCCCGCCTTGGCCTCGTGCCGGCATCGCTGCCGCTTCTCGTCGCCGCCCTCCACCACCACCACCACCTCCTCCATCTCCTCCTGCTCCTCCCGCCGTCTTTTCTTGGCCGTCGAGCCCTGGGCCGACCCGCCGGGCCGTCGCGCTCCCCTCTCGTCGTTCTCGGCGGTGTCCCCGGCATCTCCTCCGCCATCTCTGGCGTCTCCTCCAGCGTCTCCTCCCGCATCTCCTCCCCGCGTCTCTTCCCGTGTCTCTTCCCGTGTCTCCTCCGCCATCTCCCGTGTCTCCTCCAGTCTCTCCTCCAGCCTCTCTTCCGGCGTCATCTCTGTCTCCTCCCGTGTCTCCTCCGGCGTCTCCTCCCGCGTCATCTCTGTCTCCTCCCCCCGTCCGACAGGCCGCTGGCGTCTGGCGAGGACGGCGCTGGGCTGAAGTCGCGAGCGATGGCGTTCAGCAACGACTCGGCCGTCTCGGGCGACGACGACGACCGTCGGAGCGCCGACGCCGACGCCGCCGACGGCTGCGGCTGTGGCCGGCGTCGCCGGCGCTGCCGTTGGCTCGGGGGCGAAGTCCGGGACTGCCGGCGGCGTCGGCGTCGTCTTCTTTGCCGTTGCCGTCTTTCCCCTGCGCGGCCGCCTCTTGCCGGACGACGACGGGGAAACCGGCACCGGTACCTCCTCTGCCTCCTTCCCTGCCTCCTTCCCTTCCTCCTTCCCTTCCCCCTCCTCCTCCTCCTCGTCCTCCGACGACGAAAACGTCCCCTTGGCGGCAGCGACCGCGGCCAGCGGCTCCGACCACCGGGGCCTCAGGCCGGGCAGGCGGCGCCCGTCGGTGGCGCCGGTCTCGTCTCCCCCCTCCGGCTGCTGGCCCCGGTGCTGCCGGCGCCGCCCGCCGCTCCCGTAGGCCTCGCCGCTGTCCCACAGGCGCCAGCGGCTGTACCAGGGGTCCGACTTGGAGCAGACGCTCACGTGGCCCGCGACCGCCGGCGAAGATCGCAGCTGCGCCGAGGACGCGCCGGTGCCGGGGCCGCCGGACGACGGGGACAAGCCGGCGCCGCCACCGCCACCGGAGCCGGCGCCGGGACGCCTGCCCAGGTGGCTCACGATGCGGTGGTTGGTGAGCGAGCGCCGGTCCGAGGCAACGTACGGGCAGCTCGTGTGGCCGCACGGGAAGGAGCAGGAGGAGGAGGGGGAGGTGCCGGTGGCGGCAGGGCCCGTCGTGAACGGGCGGCCCCACATCGCCGGCCGGCCGCCGGGACCGGGGCCCCACAAAGGCGACGAGGTGGTGGTGGCGGCGGTGGTGGTGGCGGCGGTGGTGGTGGTGGTAGCTCCGGCGGTGGTGGTGGCGGCGGTGGTGGTTGGGGCACTGGTGGTGGAAGCCGACGTGGAGCTAGTGGACGATTTGGCAACCGAAGAGGGCGGCCGGCCAGGTCTGGAGCTCGGCGCTGGGCCGATAGAACCACCGCCCGCAGTGCCCCCACCGGCACCGGCACCGGTGGTGACGGTAGCCGCGGCGGCGGCGGTACCGGCGGGGGAACCGGAGTGGGAAGGGCGACACTGCCGGCAGGAACGGCGGCCTTTTCGGCGCTCCGACCGGAGCTGGCGAGTGTCGCCGTTGGTGTCGCTGGTGCTGCCGTGGGCAACGCAGCAGGAGGCTGCTGCTCCTGCTGCAGCTTCTGCTGCTGCTTCTGCAGCTGCTCCTGCTGCAGATGTTGCTGCTGCTGCTGCTTCTGCTGCAGCTGCTCCTGCTGCAGCTGTTGCTGCAGCTGCTCCTGCTGCTGCTGTTGCAGCTGCTCCTGCTGCAGCTGCTGCAGCTGCTCCTGCTGCAGCTGCAGCTCCAGGCGCTGCACGAACTGGATCGAGCGCATGACCCGTGACGCCGGGGTCGCCACGGCAACGCCGCCGCCGCCGCCGCCGGATCTCACCGGCGCCGGCGCGTCGGCGCCGTCGTCGGCATCATCGTCGTCGAACAGCGGCCTGCAGGTGCCGCGGTGCCGGCTCAGCTCGTCGGCGCCGTTGAAGAGCTCGAAGCAGCAGCGGCACATCTCCTTGCCGCCCCTCGGAGGCTTGGCAACCTCCTCCGCCGGTGCCGGCACCGCCGCGCCCCCCCGCTGCTGCTGGGGCCTGCGCCCCGACTTGGCCGCGGGCTTCTTGGGCACCACCGCCGACGACGACGAGGCACCGGCGGTGACGGTGACGGCACCAGCGGCGTTATCCGGCGCCACCTTGGGCCGCTTGCCGGGCGGCCCGGCGACCCCCTCGCTCCGGCGCCGGCGATTCCCGCCGGGGATCTTCCCGTTGGCGCTGCCCGGCGGCGGCGGAGGCGGCGCCGGCGTTGTTGTCCCTGCCGCGGCGTCGGCGTCGGCCGCCACCCCGGCCGGCGCAACCGCCACCGCCACCTTCTTCAGCTTCTTTTCTTTCTTTTCCTTCTTCACGTCGCTGTTGGTCGGTGCCCCTCCCTCTCCCGACTCCGCCCCCTTCAACTTACCCGCCTCCCCCAGCCCCTCCTCCCGCTTCTTCCTCTGCTTCT
>WFAB01002847.1:0-25743 GCA_018977245.1 Lethenteron camtschaticum | reverse complement strand
ATTGTTATTTTTTACCCTTCTATCTGGCAACAAAACTGACACCTTTTTACAAGGAGTGCGCCTTTTGGCGTCATCTGGTCCAACACCGGGTGAGACTAGGCTCTAAGGAAAGCTGTCTCGGGTGTGGACCAATCAACTTCAAGGACAGTGCACATACATTATCAGAGTTGTGTCTTTTGTTTGTATTATGACTGCAGGTATTGCGGTCTATGCAAACATGACTCCTTGTAAAAAGGTGTCAGTTTTGTTGCCAGATAGCCGCGAAATGAACTGACCAACATGGATTCCCACTAAATGAACTAATCAACATGGATCCCACTAAATGAACTAATCAACATGGACGCCCACTAAATGAACTAATCAACATGGACGCCCACTAAATGAACGAATCAACATGGATTCCCACTAAATGAACTGACCAACATGGATGCCCACTAAATGAACTGACCAACATGGATGCCCACTAAATGAACTGACCAACATGGATGCCCACTAAATGAACTGACCAACATGGACGCCCACTAAATGAACTGACCAACATGGACGCCCACTAAATGAACTGCCCAACATGGATGCCCACTAAATGAACTGACCAACATGGACGCCCACTAAATGAACTGACCAACATGGACGCCCACTAAATGAACTGCCCAACATGGATGCCCACTAAATGAACTGACCAACATGGATGCCCACTAAATGGACTGACCAACATGGACACCCGCTAAATGAACTGACCAACATGGACGCCCCTTGAAATGAACTAACCAAGATGGACGCCCGCTAAACGACCTAACCAACATTGTTGGAGTTAATTTGAAATAGTCTCGAAGAAGATGCTTGGAAAACGCCTCAAAGTATCCAGAAATCTTGGCGGAGGGGTTGGGGTTGGGGGGTGGGTGTGCAGGGGTTTGCGGGTGTCTAGAACGCCTGCAAGGCACTGTGGAGACGCACTGCCCACGCGTCACCGGGGATCTGAAGGCATCGGCAGAGTTCCGGAATGTGCCCGGGACACGTTGGGCCCTCCCCCTCCAACCGAGGTGTCTCAAGAGGCGTGTTGGAGGTATCATAAAGGTGGAGGAGGGGAAAACGTGAAAAATATCCGACACGTCCGGGCGGAGACTAGATTTGAGGCTTTCGTGACTGCAATGATTCATACTCTTAGGTTATATCGGTAAAGTCAGGTGGGTGAAAAAAAAAAGGATGATAATAAATGACTCAAAGTAATAATAGAAATAAAATAAATAATAAATCACGACGTTTCGAAGGCAGCGCAAGTCTCCGTCATCAGATTTGCCGTATCACTTGATACATATAAATGAACTGACCAACATGGACGCCCACTAAATGAACTGACCAACATGGACGCCTACTAAATGAACTGACCAACATGGACGCCCACTAAATGAACTGACCAACATGGACGACCACTAAATGAACTGACCAACATGGACGACCACTAAATGAACTGACCAACATGGACGCCTACTAAATGAACTGACCAACATGGACGCCTACTAAATGAACTGACCAACATGGACGCCCACTAAATGAACTGACCAACATGGACGCCCACTAAATGAACTGACCAACATGGACGACCACTAAATGAACTGACCAACATAGACGCCCACTAAATGAACTGACCAACATGGACGCCCACTAAATGAACTGACCAACATGGACGACCACTAAATGAACTGACCAACATGGATTCCCACTAAATGAACTGACCAACATGGACGCCTACTAAATGAACTGACCAACATGGACGCCTACTAAATGAACTGACCAACATGGACGCCCACTAAATGAACTGACCAACATGGACGACCACTAAATGAACTGACCAACATGGATTCCCACTAAATGAACTGACCAACATGGACGCCTACTAAATAAACTGACCAAAATGGACGCCCACTAAATGAACTGACCAACATGGACGCCCACTAAATGAACTGACCAAAATGGACGCCCACTAAATGAACTGACCAACATGGACGCCCACTAAATGAACTGACCAACATGGACGCCTACTAAATGAACTGACCAACATAGACGCCTGCTAAATGAACTGACCAACATGGACGCCTGCTAAATGAACTGACCAACATGGACGCCCACTAAATGAACTGACCAACATGGACGTCCACTAAATGAACTGACCAACATGGACGCCTACTAAATGAACTGACCAACATGGACGCCTGCTAAATGAACTGACCAACATGGACGCCCGCTAAATGAACTGACCAACATGGACACCCACTAAATGAACTGACCAACATGGACGCCTGCTAAATGAACTGACCAAAATGGACGCCCACTAAATGAACTGACCAACATGGACGCCCACTAAATGAACTGACCAACATGGACGCCCACTAAATGAACTGACCAAAATGGACGCCCACTAAATGAACTGACCAACATGGACGACCACTAAATGAACTGACCAACATGGATTCCCACTAAATGAACTGACCAAAATGGACGCCCACTAAATGAACTGACCAACATGGACGCCCACTAAATGAACTGACCAACATGGACGCCTGCTAAATGAACTGACCAACATGGACGCCCACTAAAATCACTTGATACAGCAAATCTAGCTGTGACGGTCCCACCCGATGACGGAGACTTCTTATTATTTAATTTTACTTCCATTATTACTTTTAGTAATTTTTTTATTTTATTCTTTTACCTACGTGACTTTACCGAAAAACCCTAAGAGTATGTGTCTGGAGACTTTAAGATTTGTATTAAGACATCAGGTGGGTGTTTTGTAGACATCACGAATTGTCTTAAGACAAACCAGAGGTGTTTTAAGACGCATCCAGATGTCCAGATGTGTCTTAAAACAACCGAAGGTTGTCTTACGAGACATCTGGACGTGCGTGGAGACATTTGAAAGGTTTCTTAAGACATTTGTAGGTTGCTTACGACATTAGCTAGTGTCTGGAGACTATTTTCAGGTGTCTGCAGACGTCTCGAAGTTTCTGGAGACGTCTCGAATCTTCTGAAGGACCCCCTGGAGTTGCCTCGATGCTCCTGGATTCATGAGGATCTTTTGGAGAAACGCGAGGGAGCCCGAATGACTCTGAAGAATCCTGAAGATCCCCAAAGAATCGTTGAGACCCCCCCCCCCCCCACCTCACCACCACCACCAGCTTGGATGCTGCCACGGCAGACCCCCTGGACATTTCTAGAAGTCTTCTTGGTTCTTTCGGTAAAGTCACGTAGAAGGGAAGTAATAAAATAATAAAAACATAATAAAATAATTATTTTATTATGTTTTTATTATTTTATAGTATTATTTTATAGTAATAAAATAATAAAACATCATTAATTAATTATTTTATTATGTTTTTATTGTTTTATAGTATTATTTTATAGTAATAAAATAATTATTTTATTATGTTTTATTTTTATTATTTAATAGTAAAAATAAAACATTATAAAATATTTATTTATTATGTTTAATTTTTATTATTTTATAGTATTATTTTATAGTAATAAAATAATAAAAATGAAACTTAATAAAATAATTATTTTATGATGTTCTACGTTTATTATTTTATTAATAAAAATAAAACATAATAAAATAATTATTTTATTATATTTTATTTTTATAATTTTATTACTTCCCTTCTACGTGATGACTTTACCGAAAGAACCAAGAAAATGAATCCCTGCAGTCACGAAAGAAGCTTTAAATCGAAATTTCTAGAAGTACTCCTGAGATCCCTGATGGCCTTTCAAGATTCCTGAAGATTCGTGAATGTCCCCGAGCAGGTTTCTACAAGTCCCCGGAGGTCCGTCAATGGCCCCAAAAGATTCGTGAAGATTGGCAAAGACCCCCAGCAGATCCATGGGATGTCCTTGGAGGTGCCTGAAGGCCTTTCAAGATTCCTGAAGATTCGTGAATGTCACCGGAAGATTCCTAGAGGTTTCTGCATGCCTATGAAGATTCCTGAAGATTGGCGAATACCTCCATGAGGTCCCCAGAGGTTCCTAAAGGCTTTTCGAGATTCCTGAAGATTCGTGAATGTCCCCGAGCAGATTTCCACAAGTCCCTGGAGGTCCGTCAATGGCCCCAAAAGATTCGTGAAGATTGGCAAAGACCCCCAGCAGATCCCTGGGATGTCCCTGGAGGTGCCTGAAGGCCTTTCAAGATTCCTGAAGATTCGTGAATGTCACCGGAAGATTCCTAGAGGTTTCTGCATGCCTATGAAGATTCCTGAAGATTGGCGAATACCTCCATGAGGTCCCCAGAGGTTCCTAAAGGCTTTTCGAGATTCCTGAAGATTCATGAATGTCCCCCAGCAGGTTTCTACAAGTCCCCGGAGGTCCGTCAATGGCCCCAAAAGATTCGTGAAGATTGGCAAAGACCCCCAGCAGATCCATGGGATGTCCTTGGAGGTGCCTGAAGGCCTTTCAAGATTCCTGAAGATTCGTGAATGTCACCGGAAGATTCCTAGAGGTTTCTGCATGCCTATGAAGATTCCTGAAGATTGGCGAATACCTCCATGAGGTCCCCAGAGGTTCCTAAAGGCTTTTCGAGATTCCTGAAGATTCGTGAATGTTCCCCGGAAGATACTTAGAGGTTTCTGCAAGCCTATAAAGATTCCTGGAGATTTGCAAAGACCCCCATGAGGTCCCCAGAGGTTCCTAAAGGTTTCTCGAGATTCCTGAAGATTCGTGAACACCACCAGCAGATTCCCAGAGGTCCCTGCATGCCACTCGAGATTCCGTAAGATTTGTGAAGTCCTGTACGGTGGTCCCTAGATGTCTCTGAAGACTGCGCAAGATTCGTGGAGATTCGTGAACACCCCCAGCAGATTCCTGGAAGTCTCCGAGGGTCTCCCCGGCATTCCGGAAGATTCGCAAAGTCTTTAATGGTGGTCCCTAGAGGTCCCTGAAGGCCGTTGGAGATTCCTGATGATTTGCAAAGTCTTTCATGGTGGTCCCTGGAGGTCCCTGAAGGCCGTTCGAGATTCCTGATGATTCGTCAATACCCCCAGCAGACTCCCAGAGGTCCCTGCATGCCACTCAACATTCTGGAAGCTTCCACGAAGTCCTTAATGGTGGTCCCTGGAGGTCCCTGAAGGCAGTTGGAGATTCCTGATGATTTGCAAAGTCTTTCATGGTGGTCCCTAGAGGTCCCTGAAGGCCGTTCGAGATTCCTGATGATTCGTCAATACCCCCAGCAGACTCCCAGAGGTCCCTGCATGCCACTCAACATTCTGGAAGCTTCCACGAAGTCCTTAATGGTGGTCCCTGGAGGTCCCTGAAGGCAGTTGGAGATTCCTGATGATTTGCAAAGTCTTTCATGGTGGTCCCTAGAGGTCCCTGAAGGCCGTTCGAGATTCCTGATGATTCGTCAATACCCCCAGCAGACTCCCAGAGGTCCCTGCATGCCACTCAACATTCTGGAAGCTTCCACGAAGTCCTTAATGGTGGTCCCTGGAGGTCCCTGAAGGCAGTTGGAGATTCCTGATGATTTGCAAAGTCTTTCATGGTGGTCCCTAGAGGTCCCTGAAGGCCGTTCGAGATTCCTGATGATTCGTCAATACCCCCAGCAGACTCCCAGAGGTCCCTGCATGCCACTCAACATTCTGGAAGCTTCCACGAAGTCCTTAATGGTGGTCCCTGGAGGTCCCTGAAGGCAGTTGGAGATTCCTGATGATTTGCAAAGTCTTTCATGGTGGTCCCTGGAGGTCTCTGAAGGCCGTTCGAGATTCCTGATGATTCGCGACGACTCCCTAGCAGAGTCCTGGAAGTCCCGAAAGGCCTCAGGAGATTCCCCCATAACCCCCCTCCCCTCCCCCTCCCCCCCTCCCCCCCCCCCTCCCAGGGCCTTCACAGCTTGGTGATCTTTTCGGGCGGTGGAGCGGTCCCGCCGCTCACCTCCCGGTATTCCTTCGTGTTGTTGTTGAGGCGTCCTTTCGTCTTCTTTGTCGTCGGCTTCGTCTTCACTGCCTCCCCCTTCTCCCCCTTCTCACCCTTCTCGTTTTCGTCGTCGTTGTCGTCGGTCTGTGGGGCGAAGGACAACACCACCAGCGTCACCACCATCACCGTCACCGTCACCACCACCGTCACCACCGTCACCACCAGCGTCACCATGACCACCACCGTCACCACAACCGTCACTACCATCACCACCAGCGTCACCACCATCACCACCACCGTCACCACCGTCACCACCACCACCAGCGTCACCAGCACCACCAACACCACAACCACCATTACCACCATCACCATCACCACCACCACCGTCACCACGACCACCACCATCACTACCGTCACCACCGTCACCACCGTCACCACCGTCACCACCACCGTCACCACCACCGTCACCACCACCGTCACCACCAGCGTCACCACCACCACCGTCACCACCGTCACCACCATCACCACCATCACCACCACCATCACCATCACTACCATCACTATCACCACCATCACCACCACCACCATCACCGTCACCACCGTCACCACCGTCACCACCACCATCACCACGACCACCACCACCAGCGTTACCACCACCACTGTCACCCACCGCGACCACTACCACCACCACTGTCACCACCGTCACCACCACCACTACCGCTACTACCACAACCACTACCACCACCACCACGACCACCTCTACCGCTGTCACCACGGCAACCATCAGTAGGTGTGACAATAGCGTCTATCTGAACAACCGGTCCTGGCCCTGCTGGGCCCCCCCCCCACTCGCCCCTCCCCCTGACCCTGCTAAGCCCCTCCCCCCCCCACTTGGCCCCTCCCCCTGACCCTGCTAAGCCCCTCCCCCCCCACCACTCGGCCCCTCCCCCTGACCCTGCTAAGCCCCTCCCCCCCCACTCGGCCCCTCCCCCTGACCCTGCTAAGCCCCTCCCCCCCCCCACTCGGCCCCTCCCCCTGACCCTGCTAAGCCCCTCCCCCCCCCCACTTGGCCCCTCCCCCTGACCCTGCAAAGCCCCCTCCCCACTCGGCCCCTCCCCCTGACCCTGCGAAGCCCCTCCCCCCCCCACCACTCGGCCCCTCCCCCTGACCCTGCTAAGCCCCTCCCCCCCCCACTAGCCCCTCCCCCTGACCCTGCTAAGCCCCTCCCCCCCCACTCGGCCCCTCCCCCTGACCCTGCTAAGCCCCCCCCCCCACTCGGCCCCTCCCCCTGACCCTGCTAAGCCCCTCCCCCCCCACTCGGCCCCTCCCCCTGACCCTGCTAAGCCCCTCCCCCCCCCACTCGGCCCCTCCCCCTGACCCTGCTAAGCCCCCCCCCCACTCGGCCCCTCCCCCTGACCCTGCTAAGCCCCCCCCCCACTCGGCCCCTCCCCCTGACCCTGCTAAGCCCTCCCCCCCCACTCGGCCCCTCCCCCTGACCCTGCTAAGCCCCTCCCCCCCCCCACTTGGCCCCTCCCCCTGACCCTGCTAAGCCCCTCCCCCTCTCCCACTTGGCCCCTCCCCCTGACCCTGCTAAGCCCCCCCCCCCCACTCGGCCCCTCCCCCTGACCCTGCTAAGCCCCTCCCCCCCCCCCACTTGGCCCCTCCCCCTGACCCTGCTAAGCCCCTCCCCCTCTCCCACTTGGCCCCTCCCCCTGACCCTGCTAAGCCCCCCCCCACTCGGCCCCTCCCCCTGACCCTGCTAAGCCCCCCCCCACTTGGCCCCTCCCCCCCCCCACTTGGCCCCTCCCCCTGACCCTGCTAAGCCCCTCCCCCCCCACTCGGCCCCTCCCCCTGACCCTGCTAAGCCCCCCCCCCACTCGGCCCCTCCCCCTGACCCTGCTAAGCCCCCCCCCCCCACTTGGCCCCTCCCCCCCCCCCCCACTCGGCCCCTCCCCCTGACCCTGCTAAGCCCCCCCCCCACTTGGCCCCTCCCCCCCCACACTTGGCTCCTCCCCCTGGCCCTGCTGGGCCCCATGCGTGCGACTACTCTACAGCGTCTTCTTGGCTCTTTCGGTGAAGTCATCACGTAGAATGGAAATAATAAAATAATACAAATAAAACATTATAAATAATAAAAATACAACATAATAAAATAATAAAAATACAACATAATAAAATAATAAAAATACAACATAATAAAATAAAAAAAATACAACATAACAAAATAATAAAAATAAAGCATAATCAAATAATACAAATAAACATAATAAAATAATAAAAATAAAGCATAATAAAATAATAAAAATAAAACATAATCAAGTAATACAAATAAAACATAATAAAATAATTCTCACGACGTTTCGGCCACAACGCAAGCAGCCGTCCTCAGGTGAAGCACATGTCTGTCTTATTATGTTTTCTTTTTATTATTTTAATATGTTTTATTTTTATTATTTTATTGTTTTATTTTTATTATTTTATGATGTTTAATTTTTATTATTTTATTATGTTTTATTTCTCTTCTTTTAATATGTTTTATTTTTATTATTTTATTATGGTTTATTTTTTTATTATGTTTTATTTTATTATTTTAGTATGTTTTATTTTTATTATTTTATTATGTTGAATTTTTATTATTTTATTATGTTTTATTATTTTAATATTTTAACATGTTTTATTTTTTTCATTTTAACATGTTGTATTTTCATCATTTCATCACTTCCCTTCTACGTGACGACTTCACCGAAAGAACCAAGAAGATGAATCCCTGCTGCAGTCACGAAAGCTTTAAATCGAAAAAAAAGATGATGATGTTGATGATGATGTAGATGATGATGTTGATGATGATGATGTTGATGATGTAGATGATGATGTTGATGATGATGATGTTGATGATGATGTTGATGATGATGATGTTGATGATGTAGATGATGATGTTGATGATGATGATGTTGATGATGATGTTGATGATGATGTTGATGATGTAGATGATGATGTTGATGATGATGATGTTGATGATGATGATGTTGATGATGATGATGATGATGTTGATGATGATGATGTTGATGATGATGATGTTGATGATGTAGATGATGATGTAGATGATGATGTTGATGATGATGTAGATGATGATGTTGATGATGATGTTGATGATGATGATGTTGATGATGATGATGTTGATGATGATGTTGATGATGATGTTGATGATGATGTAGATGATGATGTTGATGATGATGTAGATGATGATGTTGATGATGATGATGATGTTGATGATGATGTTGATGATGATGATGATGTTAATGATGATGATGTTGATGATGTTAATGATGATGATGATGTGAATGACGCTGTCTTCTCGACAGACCTGTTCTTCACCTGAGGACGGCTGCTTGCGTTGTGGCCGAAACGTCGTGAGAATTTTTTATTGTGTTATATTTTATTATTTTAATGTTTTATTTTATTATTTTATTATGTTTAATTTTTTTATTATGTTTTATTTTTATTATTTTATTATGTTTTATTTTTATTATTTTAGTATATTTTATTTTTTTATTATGTTTATTTTTATTATTTTAGTATGTTTTATTTTTTTATTATGTTTTATTTTAATTATTTTATTATGTTTTATTTTTTTCATTTTAACATTTTATTTATTTTATTATGTTTTATTTTTTTCATTTCAACATGTTTCATTTCCATCATTTCACCACTTCCCTTCTACGTGACGACTTCACCGAAAGAACCAAGAAGATTAATCCCTGCAGTCACGAAATCTTTCAATCCAAATTAACTCTACAGCGCTCGAACCCTCCACCCAAGCCCCCCGTCCTGTGACTGCGGTTCAGACGCTGTCTTCCCGACAGACCTGTTCTTCACCTGAGGACGGCTGCTTGCGTTGTGGCCGAAACGTCGTGAGAATTATTTTATTATGTTTGATTTTTATTATTTTAATATGTTTTATTTTTATTATTTTATTATGTTTTATTTTTTTAATTATGTTTTATTTTTATTATTTTATTATGTTTTATTTTTATTATTTTAGTATGTTTTATTTTTTTATTATGTTTTATTTTTATTATTTTTGTATGTTTTATTTTTATTATTTTAGTATATTTTATTATTTTATTATGTTTTATTTTTATTCTTTTATTATGTTTTATTTTTATTATGTTTATTTTAATTATTTTATTATGTTTTATTTTTATTATTTTAGTATGTTTTATTTTTTTATTATGTTTTATTTTTATTATTTTTGTATGTTTTATTTTTTATTATGTTTTATTTTAATTATTTTATTATGTTTTATTTTTTTCATTTTAATATGTTTTATTTTTATTATTTTATTATGTTTTATTTTTTTGATGTTTTATTTTTATTATGTTAGCATGTTTTATTATTTTATAATGTTGTATTTTTATTATTTAATTATGTAGTATTTTTATTATTTTATTATTTTATTATTTTTATTTTATTGTTTTATTTCCATCATTTCACCACTCCCCTTCTACGTGACGACTTCACCGAAAAGACGATGAATCCCTACAGTCACGAAATCTTTCAATCCAAATTAACTCTACAGCGCCCGAACCCTCCCCCAAGCCCCCCGTCTTGTGTCTGCGGTGACGAACCCTTCGGCGCGACCTCGTGACCCCCAGCGCCACGGCCCCCCCCAGCGCCAAGGCGAGGCCCAGACCCAGGAGGCCGTAGCGAACCACGTCCATGATGAGAGGCAGGAGGACCACGTTGGTCCAGAATGTGTCTCTCAGCTCGCCGTCCATGTGGCCACTCTGGACACACACGGGGGGTGGACACACGATGGACACACACGGGGGGTGGACACACGATGGACACACACACACACGGGGGTGGACACACACACACACGGGGGTGGACACACGATGGACACACACACACGGGGGTGGACACACACACACACGGGGGTGGACACACGATGGACACACACACACGGGGGTGGACACACACACACACGGGGGTGGACACACGATGGACACACACACACACGGGGGTGGACACACGATGGACACACACACACACGGGGGTGGACACACGATGGACACACACACACACACGGGGGTGGACACACGATGGACACACACACACACGGGGGTGGACACACGATGGACACACACACACGGGGGTGGACACACGATGGACACACACACACACGGGGGTGGACACACGATGGACACACACACACACGGGGGTGGACACACGATGGACACACACACACACGGGGGTGGACACACGATGGACACACACACACGGGGGTGGACACACGATGGACACATGATGGACACACACGGGGGTGGACACACGATGGACACACACACACACGGGGGTGGACACACGATGGACACACACACACACACGGGGGGTGGACACACGATGGACACACACACACACGGGGGTGGACACACACGCGGAGGTCACGATGGCCGTGTGGGGTTGGTGGGGGGTGGTGGGTGGGTCACGATGGCCGTGTGGGTGGTGGGTTGTGGGTTGGTGGGTGGGGTTCACGATGGCCGTGTGGGTGGGTGGGTTGGTGGGTTGGTGGGTGGGTGGGTTGGGGTTGGTGGGTGGGGTTCACGATGGCCGTGTGGGTGGGTGGGTTGGTGGGTTGGTGGGTGGGGTTCACGATGGCCGTGTGGGTGGGGTTGGTGGTTGGTGGGTGGGGTTCACGATGGCCGTGTGGGTGGGTGGGTTGGTGGGTGGTGGGTGGGGTTCACGATGGCCGTGTGGGTGGGTGGGTTGGTGGGTTGGTGGGTGGGGTTCACGATGGCCGTGTGGGTGGGTGGGTTGGTGGGTTGGTGGGTGGGGGTTCACGATGGCCGTGGTGGGTGGGGGTGGGTTGGTGGGTGGGGTTGGTGGGTTGGGTGGGTGGGGTTCACGATGGCCGTGTGGGTGGGTGGGTTGGTGGGTTGGTGGGTGGGGGTTCACGATGGCCGTGTGGGTGGGTGGGGTTGGTGGGGTTTGGTGGGTGGGTGGGTTGGTGGGTTGGTGGGTGGGGTTCACGATGGCCGTGTGGGTGGGTGGGTTGGTGGGTTGTGGGTGGGGTTCACGATGGCCGTGTGGGTGGGTGGGTTGGTGGGTTGGTGGGTGGGGTTCACGATGGCCGTGTGGGTGGGTGGGTTGGTGGGTTGGTGGGTGGGGTTCACGATGGCCGTGTGGGTGGGTGGGTTGGTGGGTTGGTGGGTGGGGTTCACGATGGCCGTGTGGGTGGGTGGGTTGGTGGGTTGGTGGGGTGGGGTTCACGATGGCCGTGTGGGTGGGTGGGTTGGTGGGTTGGTGGTGGGGTTCACGATGGCCGTGTGGGTGGGTGGGTTGGTGGGTTGGTGGGTGGGGTTCACGATGGCCGTGTGGGTGGGTGGGTTGGTGGGTTGGTGGGTGGGGTTCACGATGGCCGTGGGGTGGGTGGGTTGGTGGGTTGGTGGGTGGGTGGGTTGGTGGGTTGGTGGGTGGGGTTCACGATGGCCGTGTGGGTGGGTGGGTTGGTGGGTTGGTGGGTGGGGTTCACGATGGCCGTGTGGGTGGGTGGGTTGGTGGGTTGGTGGGTGGGTTCACAATGGCCGTGTGGGGGTGGGTTGGTGGGTTGGTGGGTGGGGTTCACAATGGCCGTGTGGGTTGGTGGGTTGGTGGGTTGGTGGGTGGGGTTCACAATGGCCGTGTGGGTGGGTGGGTTGGTGGTTGGTGGGTGGGGTTCACGATGGCCGTGTGGGTTGGTGGGTTGGTGGGTTGGTGGGTGGGGTTCACAATGGCCGTGTGGGTGGGTGGGTGGTGGGTGGGGTTCACGATGGCCGTGTGGGTGGGTGGTTGGTGGGTTGGTGGGTGGGGTTCACGATGGCCGTGTGGGTGGGTGGGTTGGTGGGTGGGGGTGGGGTTCACGATGGCCGTGTGGGTGGGTGGGTTGGTGGGTTGGTGGGTGGGGTTCACAATGGCCGTGTGGGTGGGTGGGTTGGTGGGTGGTGGGGTCCGTGGCCGTGTGGTGGGTGTGGTGGTGGTGGGTTCACGATGGCCGTGTGGGTGGGTGGGTTGGTGGGTTGGTGGGTGGGGTTCACGATGGCCGTGTGGGTGGGTGGGTTGGTGGGTTGGTGGGTGGGGTTCACGAGGCCGTGTGGGGTGGGTTGGTGGGTGGGGGGTTCACGATGGCCGTGTGGTGGGTGGGTTGGTGGGTTGGTGGGTGGGGTTCACGATGGCCGTGTGGGTGGGGTGGGTTTGGTGGGTTGGTGGGTGGGGTTCACGATGGCCGTGTGGGTGGGTGGGTTGGTGGGTTGGTGGGTGGGGTTCACGATGGCCGTGTGGGTGGGTGGGTTGGTGGGTTGGTGGGTGGGTTACGATGCCGTGTGGGTGGGGGGGGGGGGGGGGGGGGGGGTGGGGTGGGTGGGGTTGGTGGGTTGTGGTGGTGGGTTCACGTGGCGTGTGGGTGGGTGGGTTGGTGGGTTGGTGGGTGGGTTCACGATGGCCGTGTGGGTGGGTGGGTTGGTGGGTTGGTGGGTGGGGTTCACGATGGCCGTGTGGGTGGGTGGGTTGGTGGGTTGGTGGGTGGGTGGTTGGTGGGTTGGTGGGTGGGGTTCACGATGGCCGTGTGGGTGGGTGGGTTGGTGGGTGGTGGGTGGGGTTCACGATGGCCGTGTGGGTGGGTGGGTTGGTGGGTTGGTGGGTGGGGTTCACAATGGCCGTGTGGGTGGGTGGGTTGGTGGGTTGGTGGGTGGGGTTCACAATGGCCGTGTGGGTGGGTGGGTTGGTGGTGGGGTGGGGTTCACAATGGCCGTGTGGGTGGGTGGGTTGGTGGGTTGGTGGGTGGGGTTCACGATGGCCGTGTGGGTGTTGGGTTGGTGGGTTGGTGGTGGGTTCACATGGCCGTGTGGTGGGTGGGTTGGTGGGTGGGGTTCACGATGGCCGTGTGGGTGGGTGGTTGGTGGGTTGGTGGGTGGGGTTCACGATGGCCGTGTGGGTGGGTGGGTTGGTGGGTGGGTGGGGTTCACGATGGCCGTGTGGGTGGGTGGGTTGGTGGGTTGGTGGGTGGGGTTCACAATGGCCGTGTGGGTGGGTGGGTTGGTGGGTTGGTGGGTGGGGTTCACGATGGCCGTGTGGGTGGGTGAGTTGGTGGGTTGGTGGGTGGGGTTCACAATGGCCGTGTGGGTGGGTGGGTTGGTGGGTTGGTGGGTGGGGTTCACGATGGCCGTGTGGGTGGGTGGGTTGGTGGGTTGGTGGGTGGGGTTCACAATGGCCGTGTGGGTTGGGTGGGTTGGTGGGGTTGGTGGGTGGGGGTTCACAATGGCCGTGTGGGGTGGGTGGGTTGGTGGGTTGGTGGGTGGGGTTCACGATGGCCGTGTGGGTGGGTGGGTTGGTGGGTTGGTGGGTGGGGTTCACAATGGCCGTGTGGGTGGGTCGGTTGGTGGGTTGGTGGGTGGGGTTCACGATGGCCGTGTGGGTGGGTGGGTTGGTGGGTTGGTGGGTGGGGTTCACGATGGCCGTGTGGGTGGGTGGGTTGGTGGGTTGGTGGGTGGGGTTCACAATGGCGTGTGGGTGGGTGGGTTGGTGGGTTGGTGGGTGGGGTTCACGATGGCCGTGTGGGTGGGTGGGTTGGTGGGTTGGTGGGTGGGGTTCACAATGGCCGTGTGGGTGGGTGGGTTGGTGGGTTGGTGGGTGGGGTTCACAATGGCCGTGTGGGTTGGTGGGTTGGTGGGTTGGTGGGTGGGGTTCACGATGGCCGTGTGGGTGGGTGGGGTTCACGATGGCCGTGTGGGTGGGTGGGGTTCACGATGGCCGTGTCACTGGGTGGGGTTCACGACGGCCGTGTGGGTGGGTGGGGTTCACGATGGCCGTGTGGGTGGGTGGGGTTCACGATGGCCGTGTCACTGGGTGGGGTTCACGATGGCCGTGTGGGTGGGTGGATGTGAGGTTGACAATGGCCGAGTGTGACTCACCTCTTCGAACCACAGTATCGGCAGGATCACCGGCTTGATTTTCCCCGAGGTTCTGCCGGCAAAACGAGCAGCACCGCACGAGAGGTGTCGTTTAGGGACCGCGATGTAATTTCTGTCGTTTGCCCCGTGAAAAAGTGGCGTGCGAAATTGTGGTGCTGTGTGTGCGTGTCTCTGTGTGCGTGTCTCTGTGTGCGCGTCTCTGTGTGCGTGTCTCTGTGTGCGTGTCTCTGTGTGTGTACGTGTGTCTTTGTGTGTGTTTGCGTGTATGTGTGCTTGTGTGTGTGTGGACGGGTGCGAGGGGCTGGTAACCCCTGGACCTTCAATACATTACCACTAAACCACGACTGAAATATCTAACTAATAAGCTTGTGCCGGAGGCCCCGGGGGACAGGCGTCTATAACGTCTCCTGGCCAAACCCCATTTGGCGGAGCCAGGAGACTGAATCTTCACCCTCGGGGCTCCTCCAGAAGCAACAAAAAGCCACTACGTGCGGCCACGTGGAATGTTCGAACTGCGGAGGAGAGGCTGCCACTCCTCTGTCGGGAGCTGGACCGGTACCGCCTGGATCTGTGCGGTATTCAGGAACGGCCGGTGGACCGGCTCTGGCTCCTGCAACCATGAGGGGTGGACAGTCCTCTACTCGGGGCAGGAGACTGCCAAACAACAGGGTGTGGCTCTTCTTCTGAACAAAAGAATGAAGGGGGTGTGTGAGCGTGGCGGTGAGGTGTGGGAAGCTGTAAGTACTAGGCTACTTTGGGCTCACCTTCCCATCAACCGGAGGCGAGGAGTGGTGGTCGTGGTTACTTCTGCCCCCACCGAAGACGAACATCCGTGGAAGGATGCAGGCAAGGCCGAAAACTATGTAACTGGGAGCCAGAACCATTCCCTGTACACTTTGGGGTGCGACAGGGATGTCATCTGGCTCCCACATTATTTAACATCTATTTTGACCACGTAGTTTGTGAAACCTGCAACAGCTGTATCGGGGGAATTTCCATCTGGTACAGATACAATGGGAAACTGATCGATGCCTGGGTGCGATCAAGGGATGGCTCCCTATTGCTCAACCACGTTATGTATGCCGACGACCTGGCAATTGCAGCTCACTCAGAGGAGGAGTTGGAGGCGCTGCTGCTGAAACTGGAGTGTGCCACTAAGAGATGGGGCCTTACCATCAGCCCCACCAAAACTAAGCACCTGCCTGGGTATTTTGTACCATTGGACACTCCACCCCCACAACTCCCAATTGGTGATAGGGCAGTTGTGGAGAGAGTAGTGTGCTCATGACTGGCTCCAGTTTAACAGCAGAGGTCTCACTCCGAATCAGTCGAGCGGCAATGTCTTTTCATCCGTTGCGTAACACTGTGTGGAAGCTACCTGGTGATGTGGTACAGGAGGATGTGGAGCTGAGTGGACTTGCCGATGACAGGTACCAGCGGTGTCAAGATCGGCCTCAGTGGAGGAGGCTCGTGAAGGACGCTACTGGGCAATTGGAGGCAGTCGCCCTCCAGCAACAACGGAGGGCGGAGGAGCGACGCTCACAACAACGAGCGGAGCGCCGGGTGGCTAAAGCACAGCAAGTTGGCACAGTAGGGGGCACAGGTGGTGCATCAGCCAGTCATCTCGGTCATTTCAGTCAGTCGACCCGTGGCACCTGCTGGGTCTGCCCCGTGACCTCCTGCCAGCGGTAGTTCGACACTTCACGTGGCCTCAAGGTGCACATGGCCTGGCACAAGCGTCGTGGTGATGTCACCGCCACTTAGTGGCGAATGGCGGTTGTTGTTGTTGTTGTCGACTTAGCCTCAAATGAGTACCTGGTGCGGTGTGTAGTAAACATCGCTACCACTGGGGAGACAAAGGCGGTCGGGCGTGGTGCTGGCCACCAACCCTCTTGTGTACCATTTCGGCCTTCATAGGTGCTCGCTAACAGCACTTGCCCCTACAGTCTGTTAAGGCTATACGGGGATCTTTGTCTTTTGTCTGTGTGTGTGTCTGCGTGTGTGTCTGTGTGCCTATGTGTGTATGTGTGTGTTTGTGTGTATCTGTGTGTGTGTCTGTGTGTGTCTATGTGTGTATGTGTGTGTGTGTTTGTGTGTATCTGTGTGTATGTCTGTGTGTCTGTGTGTGTGTGTCTGTGTGTGTGTCTGCTTGTGTGTATCTGTGTGTGTGTCTGTGTGTGTGTGTCTGTGTGTGTGTCTGTGTGTGTGTGCCTATGTGTGTATGTGTGTGTTTGTGTCTGTGTGTGTGTGTGTCTGTGTGTGTGTGTCTGTGTGTGTGTCTGTGTGTGTGTGTTTGTGTATCTGTGTGTGTGTCTGTGTGTGTGTCTGTGTGTGTGTGTCTGTGTGTGTTTGTGTTATTGTCTGTGTGTATGTCTGTGTGTGTGTGTTTGTGTGTATCTGTGTGTGTGTCTGTGTGTGTGTCTGTGTGTGTGTGTGCGTGTCTGTGTGTATGTCTGTGTGTGTCTGTGTGTGTGTCTGTGTGTGTGTGTCTGTGTGTGTCTGTGTGTGTGTGTCTGTGTTTGTGTGTCTGTGTGTGTGTGTGTCTGTGTGTGTGTGCATGTGTCTGTGTGTGTGTGTCTGTGTGTATGTGTGTGTGTGTCTGTGTGTGTGTCTGTGTGTGTGTTCACAACTCACGATATTCCTTCGACTCCCTTGACCATCATGTTCAACTGCAGGCGAATGGAGACATTCACCGGAACGCCTGTAAGCTACACACGGACACACACACAGAGGTAGACACACACACACTGGTACACACACACACTGGTACACACACACTGGTAGACACACACACACTCTCTATCTCTCTCTCTATCTCTCTCTATATACATCTCTCTACCTATTTCTCTCTAATCTCTATCTATCTCACTCTGTGTGCATGCCAGAGGTCGCAAACGGGTTTTGATTCCTTACCCGTACCCGTACCCGGCCGCACCAGGGTCGCAAATGGGTACCCGTACCCGGCCGTACCCTACTCGTACCCAGCCGGGTACGGGTAGGGTACGGGTACGGCTGGGTACGGGTAGGGTACCCGATTGCGACCTCTGGGATGAAGCCATGTTGCAGGCGCGGGTGGGTTGATTCTAGGAACTTGAATTGTGAGAAGAGACAAGACGTTGGGAAATGAGTGACAAACGGTGACTCACCAGTGACTCACGGCCTACCCGTACCCATACCCGGCCACACCAGGGTTGCAAACTCTCCCACTCACTCACCCACTCACGAACTCAACCACCCACTAATTCAGCTACTCACCCACCCACCCACTCACCCACTCACTCACCCACCCACGCACTCACCCACTCACCCACTCACCCACCCACTCACTCACTCACTCACCCACCCACTCACCCACTCACTCACCCACCCACCCACCCACCCACCCACTCACTCACTCACTCACCCACCCACTCACCCACTCACTCACCCACCCACTCACTCACCCACTCACGCACTCACTCACTCACCCACTCACTCACCCACTCACCCACTCACGCACTCACTCACTCACCCACCCACTAATTCAGCTACTCACTCACCCACCCACCCACTCACTCACTCACCCACTCACTCACTCACCCACCCACCCACCCACTCACCCACTCACTCACCCACCCACCCACTCACCCACTCACGCACTCACTCACTCACCCACTCGCTCACTCACCCACTCACTCACCCACCCACCCACTCACTCACTCACCCACTCACTCACTCACCCACCCACCCACCCACTCACCCACTCACTCACCCACCCACCCACTCACCCACTCACGCACTCACCCACGCACCCACTCACCCACCCACCCACTAATTCAGCTACTCACTCACCCACCCACCCACTCACCCACTCACTCACCCACTCACTCACCCACCCACCCACTCACCCACTCACTCACCCACCCACTCACTCACCCACTCACTCACCCACCCACCCACTCACCCACTCACTCACCCACCCACCCACTCACCCACTCACTCACCCACTCACTCACCCACCCACCCACTCACCCACTCACTCACCCACCCACTCACTCACCCACCCACCCACTCACCCACTCACGCACTCACTCACTCACCCACCCACTAATTCAGCTACTCACTCACCCACCCACCCACTCACTCACTCACCCACTCACTCACCCACTCACCCACTCACCCACTCACCCACGCACCCACTTACTCACCCACCAACCAGAGGTCGCAAACGGGTTTTGATTCCTTACCCGTACCCGTACCCGGCCGCACCAGGGTCGCAAACGGCTACCCGTACCCGGCCGGGTACGGGTAGCCGGGTATCGGGTAGGGTACGGGTATCGGGTACCCGGTTGCGACCTCTGCTGTGTGCATGCTGTCAAGAGGGTGTGTCCTATAGGACAGCGGTCGGGAACCTATGGCTCGCGAGCCATATATGGCTCTTCCAGTGACGGCATATGGCTCCCAGACAATTTTTTGAGTTGAAAAAAAAAATCAGTTTGGAACTGATTTTAAAATACTTGTGACATTTGCTTAATAATACCGTGTCGTTTTAAAGTGAACAGAAATTAGTTTTGAAGATAAATTGCACGGGTCACGCCTGCACGAAGCTCAACCAGACTACACAAGGCCATCAGCAAAACCACGCGGCACCAGAAGTCGCATTAAAAGCATTTTTAATTTATTAAACGTTAAAAATACTATATGGCTCTCAATGAAATATATTTAGAAATATTTGGCTTTTATGGCTCTCCCAGTCAAAAAGGTCCCCGACCCCTGCTGTAGGACCTCTTGCTTTTCGATTTCTGTGCACAGGGGCCTGGGTTTTTTTCTCCATCCTGACCCTCGCCTGAGGTTTTCTTCATTTATTTGATCTTATTGTGTCAAACAACCTTCTCCCCTTGACTGCGAGTATGGTTACTTCACGTGGTGAGGCCTATTTGATGCTTTTCTGGTGGGTTTCGTTCGTCTCAACGGCACTCGCCACCACCAACACCACCACCACCATGCCCCAGGTCATTTTGGTTTATCAGCCTGGAGCTTTCTTCTTGATTCTTTCGGTAAAGTCGTCACGTAGAAGGGAAATAATGAAATAATAAAATAAAACATTATAAAATATTAATAATAAAACATTATAAAATAATAAAAATAAAACATAAAATAATAAAAATATTACATAATACAATAATAAAAATACAACATAATTAAATAATACAAAATATAACATAATTAAATAATAAAAATACAACGTAATAAAATAAGAAAAATAAAACATAATAAAATAATACAATTTAAACATAATCAAATAATTCTCACGACGTTTCGGCCACAACGCAAGCAGCCGTCCTCAGGTGAAGAACAGCGTCTGTCGGAAAGACAGCGTCTGAATGAAACACCACCAGGCTTGGCAGCGTCTATTTAAGCTGCTGGGTTGGAGGGGGAAGAGCGCCTTGACAAAAGGAATTTGCATATCAAGAGGAATTTAGCATATTTATGGGAAATGCAGATATGGGATTAGTCACGACTTTTCGATTGAAAGCTTTCGTGACTGCAGGGATTCATCTTCTTGATTCTTTCGGTAAAGTCGTCACGTAGAAGGAAAATAATAAAATAATAAAATAATGAAACATAATAAAATAATTCTCACGACGTTTCGGCCACAACGCAAGCAGCCGTCCTCAAGGGATAGGGTTATGGATAGGGTTAAGGTTAGGGTTATGGATAGGGTTAAGGTTATGGATAGGGTTAGAGTTAGGGATAGGGTTATGGATAGGGATAGGGTTATGGATAGGGATAGGGTTATGGATAAGGTTAAGGTTATGGATAGGGTTAGAGTTAGGGATAGGGTTATGGATAGGGTTATGGGTAGGGTTAAGGTTAGGGTTATGGATAGGGTTAAGGTTATGGATAAGGTTAGAGTTAGGGATAGGGTTATGGATAGGGATAGGGTTATGGATAAGGTTAAGGTTATGGATAGGGTTATGGATAGGGATAGGGTTATGGATAGGGTTATGGATAGGGATAGGGTTAGAGTTAGGGATAGGGTTATGGATAGGGTTATGGGTAGGGTTAAGGTTAGGGTTATGGATAGGGTTAAGGTTATGGATAGGGTTAGAGTTAGGGATAGGGTTATGGATTGGGATAGGGTTATGGATAGGGTTATGGTTATGGATAGGGTTATGGATAGGGATAGGGTTATGGATAGGGTTATGGGTAGGGTTAAGGTTAGGGTTATGGATAGGGTTAAGGTTATGGATAGGGTTATGGTTATGGATAGGGTTATGGATAGGGATAGGGTTATGGATAGGGTTATGGATAGGGTTAGGGTTATGGATAGGGTTATGGATAGGGATAGGGTTATGGATAGGGTTATGGATAGGGATAGGGTTATGGATAGGGTTAGGGTTATGGATAGGGTTATGGTTATGGATAGGGTTATGGATAGGGATAGGGTTATGGATAGGGTTATGGATAGGGTTATGGATAGGGTTAAGGTTAGAGTTAGGGATATGGTTAAGGTTATGGATAGGGTTAAGGTTAGAGTTAGGGATAGGGTTATGGATATGGTTAAGGTTATGGATAGGGATAGGGTTATGGATATGGTTAAGGTTATGGATAGGGTTAAGGTTAGAGTTAGGGATAGGGTTATGGATAGGGATAGGGTTATGGATAGGGATAGGGTTATGGATAGGGTTAAGGTTATGGATAGGGTTAGAGTTAGGGATAGGGTTATGGATAGGGTTATGGGTAGGGTTAAGGTTAGGGTTATGGATAGGGTTAAGGTTATGGATAGGGTTAGAGTTAGGGATAGGGTTATGGATAGGGATAGGGTTATGGATAGGGTTATGGTTATGGATAGGGTTATGGATAGGGATAGGGTTATGGATAGGGTTATGGATAGGGTTAGGGTTATGGATAGGGTTATGGATAGGGATAGGGTTATGGATAGGGTTATGGATAGGGATAGGGTTATGGATAGGGTTAGGGTTATGGATAGGGTTATGGTTATGGATAGGGTTATGGATAGGGATAGGGTTATGGATAGGGTTATGGATAGGGTTATGGATAGGGTTAAGGTTAGAGTTAGGGATATGGTTAAGGTTATGGATAGGGTTAAGGTTAGAGTTAGGGATAGGGTTATGGATATGGTTAAGGTTATGGATAGGGTTATGGATAGGGTTAAGGATAGGGTTAGGGTTATGGATAGAGTTATGGATAGAGTTATGGATAGGGTTATGGATAGGGTTAAGGATAGGGTTATGGATATGGTTAAGGTTATGGATAGGGTTAAGGTTAGAGTTAGGGATAGGGTTATGGATATGGTTAAGGATAGGGTTAGGGTTATGGATAGAGTTATGGATAGGGTTAAGGTTTCCCTCTCCTCCCCCTCCCCGTGTCTCCTCTACCCCCAAAGTTGTTGCTGCTGGTAGCAATAAAATTGGTTTTTAAAAGTATTTTTCTTTCTCTCCATCGCTATCTTGATCGCTCTCTCGATCTCTCTCTATCTCGATCGATCTCTGTCTATCTCGACCGATCTCTCTCTATCTCTCTCGTACCCTTGCACCCTTTGGCCCTGAACCACCTGATGCGGAATCTCTAAAGACACAGCGACACACTGAGGGGTGTGAGTGTAATAGTGAGTGAGTGTGTGAGTGAGTGAGTGTATGAGTGTGTGAGTGAGTGTATGAGTGAGTGTGTAAGTGAGTGAGTGAGTGTATGAGTGTGTGAGTGAGTGTGTGAGTGAGTGAGTGAGTGTGTGAGTGAGTGTATGAGTGAGTGTGTGTATGAGTGTGTGAGTGAGTGTATGAGTGTGTGAGTGAGTGTATGAGTGTGTGAGTGAGTGTATGAGTGAGTGTGTGAGTGAGTGAGTGTATGAGTGTGTGAGTGAGTGTGTGGAGTGAGTGAGTGAGTGTGTGAGTGAGTGTATGAGTGAGTGTGTGAGTGTGTGAGTGAGTGAGTGAGTGTGTGAGTGAGTGTATGAGTGAGTGTGTGAGTGAGTGAGTGAGTGTGTGAGTGAGTGTGTGAGTGTATGAGTGAGTGTAATAGTGAGTGAGTGTATGAGTGTGTGAATGTATGAGTGAGTGTGTGAGTGAGTGTATGAGTGAGTGTGTGAGTGAGTGTGTGAGTGTGTGAGTGAGTGAGTGTGTGAGTGAGTGTATGAGTGAGTGTGTGAATGAGTGTGTGAGTGTGTGAGTGAGTGAGTGTGTGAGTGAGTGTATGAGTGAGTGTGTGAGTGAGTGTGTGAGTGTGTGAGTGAGTGAGTGTGTGAGTGAGTGTATGAGTGAGTGAGTGTATGAGTGAGTGTATGTGTGAGTGTATGTGTGAGTGTGTGAGTGAGTGTATGAGTGAGTGAGTGTGTGAGTGAGTGTGTGTATGAGTGAGTGTGTGTATGAGTGAGTGAGTGTATGAGTGAGTGGGTGTATGAGTGAGTGAGTGTAAGAGTGAGTGTATGAGTGAGTGTGTAAGTGAGTGAGTGTATGAGTGAGTGTATGTGTGAGTGTATGAGTGAGTGTATGAGTGAGTGAGTGAGTGTGTGAGTGAGTGTGTGAGTGAGTGAGTGTATGAGTGCGTGAGTGTATGAGTGAGTGAGTGTAAGAGTGAGTGTATGAGTGAGTGAGTGTAAGAGTGAGTGTATGAGTGAGTGAGTGGGTGAGTGAGTGTATGAGTGAGTGTGTGAGTGAGTGTATGAGTGAGTGTGTGAGTGAGTGTATGAGTGAGTGTGTGAGTGAGTGAGTGTATGAGTGAGTGTATGAGTGAGTGAGTGGGTGTATGAGTGAGTGTATGAGTGAGTGTATGAGTGAGTGAGTGTATGAGTGAGTGAGTGAGTGTATGAGTGAGTGAGTGTATGAGTGTGTGAGTGTATGAGTGAGTGAGTGTATGAGTGAGTGTATGAATGAGTGTATGAGTGAGTGAGTGTGTGAGTGAGTGTGTGAGTGAGTGTATGAGTGAGTGTATGAATGAGTGAGTGTATGAGTGAGTGAATGAGTGAGTGAGTGAGTGTATGAGTAAGTGAGTGCATGAGTGAGTGAGTGTATGAGTGAGTGAGTGTATGAGTGAGTGTATGAGTGAGTGCATGAGTGAGTGAGTGTATGAATGAGTGAGTGTATGAGTGAGTGAGTGTATGAGTGAGTGTATGAGTGAGTGAGTGTATGAGTGAGTGTATGAATGAGTGAGTGTATGAGTGAGTGAATGAGTGAGTGAGTGGGTGTATGAGTGAGTGGGTGTATGAGTGAGTGTATGAGTGAGTGCATGAGTGAGTGAGTGTATGAATGAGTGAGTGTATGAGTGAGTGAGTGTATGAGTGAGTGTATGAGTGAGTGAGTGTATGAGTGAGTGTATGAATGAGTGAGTGTATGAGTGAGTGAATGAGTGAGTGAGTGGGTGTATGAGTGAGTGGGTGTATGAGTGAATGAGTGAGTGAGTGTAAGAGTGAGTGTATGAATGAGTGAGTGTATGAATGAGTGAGTGTATGAGTGAGTGTATGAGTGAGTGAGTGTATGAGTGAGTGTATGAATGAGTGAGTGTATGAGTGAGTGAATGAGTGAGTGAGTGGGTGTATGAGTGAGTGAGTGTATGAGTGAGTGAGTGTGTGAGTGAGTGGGTGTATGAGTGAGTGTGTGAGTGAGTGGGTGTATGAGTGAGTGTATGAATGAGTGAGTGTATGAATGAGTGAGTGTATGAGTAAGTGAGTGTATGAGTGAGCCTTCGCTCGGAGGTTCGGAGAGCCGTGAGGCGCTGCAAGGATGGGTGGTGGTCACGGGTTGCTGAGGAGATGGAGTCTGCCTCAATGGCCCGCGATCACAAATCACTATTTAACTCCATCAAAAAAGTAACCTGCAGCGCCACACCTATTACCATCATTAGAGGAAAAAACGGTGATCCAATCTCAGACCCCCAGGAACGGGTTTGCAGATTTGCTGAGCATTTCTGTGAGGTCCTGGGGGAGGGAAAATCTCTCAGCCAGGAAAACATCATGGCACAAAGTGGGGATAACCCTGCTGAGGCTGCGGTGCCTCAAATATTGGAAGAGGATGTCAGCCCCTGTGAGTGGCTGGCTGAGGTGCCATCTGCTGAGGAAGTACTGAAGGCGATCCAGAGTCTGAGACCAGGAAAGGCACCGGGCAGAGATGATCTCCCAAGTGAAATGCTGAGGGAGGGTGGTGTTTGCCTGCAGACTGCCCTATATGACATCATAACAACAGTCTGGACCACTGGACGGGTTCCGCAGGACTGGTAGGATGCCCTGGTGGTCCCCCTCTTTAAGAAGGGGGACCGCACAGACTGTAACAACTACAGGGGCATCTCACTCCTCAGTGTGCCGGGAAAGGATTATTCAACATCGCCTTGCTAGGCACGCTGAGGAGAGGCTTGCGGAGCCCCAATGCGGTTTCAGGAAAGGGCGGTCCTGCACAGATGCCATGTTTTCTGTCCGTCTGCTACAGCAGAGGTGTAGGGAATTCCAACAAGACCTACATCTCTGCTTTATTGACCTGGTCAAGGCCTATGATACCATCAGTAGGACTGGGCTCTGGGTTGTTCTTCGTGCTTTCGGAGTCCCTGACCCTCTGCTCACGATCATTAAGGACCTTCATGATGGTGAGCGGGCCCGGGGTAAAACTACGTGGCCGGGAGTCGGAGCCATTCCCTGTACACCTTGGGGTGCGACAGGGATGTCCTCTGGCTCGCACATTATTTAACATATTTTTCGACCACGTAGTTCGTGAAGCCTTCAGTAGCTGTACCAGAGGAATTTCCATCTGGTACAGATACAATGGGAGGCTGATCGATGCCTGGGTGCGATCAAGGGATGGCTCCCTATTGGTCAACCACGTTATGTATGCCGATGATCTGGTGGTGGAAGTGGTGGTAGTGGTGGTGGTAGTGGTGGTGGTGGTGGTGGTGGTAGTGGTAGTGGTGGTAG
>WFAB01002846.1:0-25773 GCA_018977245.1 Lethenteron camtschaticum | reverse complement strand
CCCCATCATCCCCCACCCCTCCCCCCATCATCCCCCCCACCCCTCCCCCCATCATCCCCACCCCTCCCCCCCATCATCCCCCACCCCTCCCCCCATCATCCCCCCCCCACCCCTCCCCCCAATCCCCCCAATCCCCCCCAACCCCCCCAACCCCCCCAACCCCCCCAACCCCCACTTCTACCCCTCCTCTCACTCGCCCCAGATCAGTGAAGGGCAATTGCCTCAAGGGACAATTGCCTCAAGGGACAATTGCCTCAAGGGGACATTTCCTCCAGGGGCAATTGCCCCTATTGCGACAAAAGACGTTCATTACCCACAACCGCCACAATCTGCAGGGCAAATTTTTGAAAACGAAATTTGCATCTTGCGTCTTGAAAGGGGTTTGTCTGTGTGTGTGTGAGTGTGTGTGAGTGTGTGTCTGTGTGTGTCTGTGTGTGTGTCTGTGTGTGTCTGTCTGTGTGGTGTGTGAGTGTGTGTGAGTGTGTGTGAGTGTGTGTCTGTGTGTGTCTGTGTGTGTCTGTCTGTGTGTGTATGTGTGAGTGTGAGTGTGTGGAGTGTGTGTGTGTCTGTGTGTGTGTCTGTATGTGTGTGTGTCTGTGTGTGTGTCTGTTTGTGTGTGAGTGTGTGTGTGTCTGTGCGTGTGTCTGTGTGTGTATGTGTGTGTGTCTGTGTGTGTGTGTCTGTGCGTTGTCTGTGTGTGTATGTGTGTGTGTCTGTTTGTGTGTGAGTGTGTGTGTGTCTGTGTGTGTGTCTGTGTGTGAGTGTCTGTGTGTGTCTGTGCGTGTCTGTGTGTGTCTGTGTTGAGTGTGTTTCTGTGCGTGTGTCTGTGTGTGTATGTGTGTGTGTCTGTTTGTGTGTGAGTGAGTGTGTGTGTCTGTGTGTGTGTCTGTGCGTGTGTGTGTCTGTGTGTGTGTGAGTGTGTGTGTGTCTGTGTGTGTGTCTGTGTGTGAGTGTGTGTGTGTGTTTGCGTGTGTCTGTGTCTGTCTGTGTGTGTGTCTGTGTATGTATGTGTGAGTGTGTGTGTGTGTGTCTGCGTGTGTCTGCGTGTGTTTGTGTGTGTCTGCGTGTGTCTGTGTGTGGTCTGTGTGTTTGTGTGTGGGTCTGTGTGTGTTTGTGTGTCTGTGTGTGTGTCTGTGTGTGAGTGTGTGTGTGTGTGTCTGCGTGGTGTCTGCGTGTGTCTGTGCGTGTCTGTGTGTGGTCTGTGTGTGTTTGTGTGTCTGGTGTGTGTCTGTCTGTGTGTGAGTGGTTGGGTGTAGTGGTTAGCGCTACGAACCCGGCGACCCGAGTTCGATTCCCGCTCACGACCACCACCACCAGTGACAGCGATTATCCGAACCGGTCCTGGGCCTCCTCCCCTAGGTCGACTCAGCCTCAAATGAGTAGCTCGTGTAGCGGTGTGGTGTAGTAAACATCGCCTCTGGGGAGACAAAGGCGGCCGGCGTGGTTCTGGCCACTAGGGTTGAACGATTAATCGATTTAAAATCGAAACGTGATTAGCTAATGGCAAAGGCTGCGATTTTTGCGATTTGAAAAGTCTGCAGCTACCCACGTGCCAAATTTCAAGTTTGTGGCATGTCGGGAAGTCCGCTAAACATTTCGAACAGACACATATTCACAAATTTCCCTTATATATATTGAAGCTTAAATAGACGCTCCAAGCATGGTGGTGTTTTTCTTTTAGACGCTGTCGCCTCGACAGACCTGTTCTTCACCTGAGGACGGCTACTTGCGTTGTGGCCGAAACGTCGTGAGAATTATTTTATTATGTTTTATTTTTTATTATTTTATTACTTCCCTTCTACGTGACTTTACCGAAAGAACCAAGAAGATGAATAAATAAAATAATTGTATTTTTATTATTTTATTACTTCCCTTCTACGTGACTTTACCGAAAGAACCAAGAAGATGAATCCCTGCAGCAGTCACGAAAGCTTTGAATCGAAATTTAATTACGTTTCATTTTTATTATTTTATTATGTTTAATTTTTATTATTTATTACTTCCCTTCTACGTGATGACTTTACCGAAAGAACCAAGAAGATCATTGGCACCTTAATCACAACAGACGCTACAGTCCCCAAACTATCTTCATCCTGCACTTGACCCTACGGGCCTACGGAGGCTACACAGGAGTGGGGGGCAACCTTTGTCTGTGTGATGATCTTGGCGAGTTGATTCCACATCTCTGACTGCAGGGCAAGGTCGTAGGGAGGGGGGCAAATCATCCAGAGGGACCCCGCACCCCCTCCCAGAAAAAAAAAATCTAAATTTGAAAACAAAATTCCTGCCTGAAATATTTAAAAAATTCACTAACGCATAGGATGGACTATTTATCTTTTTGGTTCTTTCGGTAAAGTCACGTAGAAGGGAAATAATAAAATAATAAAAATAAAACAGAATAAAATAATTGTATATTTTATAATAATAAAATAATTGTATTATGTTTAAATTGTATTATTTTATTAAAAGATTTGAATAATTTTATTATTTTATTATTTCCCTTCTACGTGACTTTACCGAAAGAACCAATAAGATGAATCCCTGCAGTCACGAAAGCTTTAAATCTAAATTTAATTACGTTTTATTTTTATTATTTTATTGTTTAATTTTATTATTTTATTATTTCCCTTCTACGTGATGACTTTACCGAAAGAACCAATAAGATGAATCCCTGCACTCACGAAAGCTTTAAATCGAAATTTAATTACGTTTTATTTTTATTATTTTATTGTTTAATTTTTATTATTTTATCATTTCCCTTCTACGTGATGACTTTACCGAAAGAACCAATAAGATGAATCCCTGCAGTCACGAAAGCTTTAAATCGAAATTTAATTACGTTTTATTTTTATTATTTTATTGTTTAATTTTTATTATTTTATTATTTCCCTTCCACGTGATGACTTTACCGAAAGAACCAATAAGATGAATCCCTGCAGTCACGAAAGCTTTAAATCTAAATTTAATTACGTTTTATTTTTATTATTTTATTGTTTAATTTTTATTATTTTATTATTTCCCTTCTACGTGATGACTTTACCGAAAGAACCAATAAGATGAATCCCTGCACTCACGAAAGCTTTAAATCGAAATTTAATTACGTTTTATTTTTATTATTTTATTGTTTAATTTTTATTATTTTATCATTTCCCTTCTACGTGATGACTTTACCGAAAGAACCAATAAGATGAATCCCTGCAGTCACGAAAGCTTTAAATCGAAATTTAATTACGTTTTATTTTTATTATTTTATTGTTTAATTTTTATTATTTTATTATTTCCCTTCTACGTGATGACTTTACCGAAAGAACCAATAAGATGAATCCCTGCACTCACGAAAGCTTTAAATCGAAATTTAATTACGTTTTATTTTTATTATTTTATTGTTTAATTTTTATTATTTTATTATTTCCCTTCTACGTGATGACTTTACCGAAAGAACCAAGAAGATGAATCCCTGCAGTCACGAAAGCTTTACACCGAAATGGACTATGTATTTATTTGTTACAATAATGTCTAATAGTGTGTAATGTATCATTACATTACTCTGTTTGATTTCTTTCTTAACCTTTTCTCGTTTCATTTGTATGTAACGGCAGAGATTAGGGATTCATAGGGTACAACCATAACCACTATCGCATCAACAGAAATCTAGAGATTTCTGTTGACAACAACAACAACAAAAAGGCTCGAAGCTTTCGACATGTGGCTGTATCGAAGAATTCTGAAAATCCCATGGACAGCCAAAACCACCAATACACCGAAAAAACCTAAGAATATGAATCCTTGCAGTCACGAAAGCTTCAAATCTGGCACCAATACACACGTTTTGCAAGATATGGACACTCACAGGCAACTGCTGAAGACCATCATTAGCAGGAAGTGTTACTACCTAGGCCACATTACCCGAAACGACCACAAATACCAGCTATTAAAGCAAATCCTGGAAGGAAAAATCGAAGAAAAATAAGTATAACGCGTAAAAACAAAGTTTTTCACTATAAATCCTTTATATGCGTGGCGGCTAGAGTCCTCTCGTCCTCTGGCTTGAGATGGCTGCCACCTATGGGTCAGATGATTGTCTGCCAGTATTAAGCAATTGGTAATTAAATATTTTATTTGTTTTCCCTAAACAGTGTAAAATTTTTCAATTTTTTTTTCACGAACATTAAGTGTCACGCACAACGAGTCTGTGTAGCAAAACGTCAGCTCGATTGGATCACGGGAAGTGGGTTAAAAAACGACCGAAAGATTTGCACGGTCGTAAGCAAGCAAGCAAGCACGCAAGCACGCAAGCACGCAAGCACGTGAACTTAATATAAAGGATTTAAAAAACGACAAGGACCGTCAAAAACGACACGGCTCAGTAACATCAAGACATGGTTACAATTAACAACAGCGGCACATACTCTACACGCCGTGTTAGACCGGGACCAATATCATCGTGAAGTCGCACACCGCCGTTAGGCAGCACTCAAGAAGAAGCGATATTACAGTATTGGGGGAGGGAGACATTTTGAGCATATTTTAATATTGGGGGCAGATGTGCCCCCTCCAATTTATATTACAATTACAGCCTCGCTACAGGGGTGGGTTTCAAGAAGTCTCGAATTCCCCCCCCCCCCCCCATTTGAATGGGATTTCAATTGATCGCTTTAGCGGCCAGAATTTGGGGTAATTGGCATCATCGCCTGCACCCCAATCATCGCCTGCAGCTTTCAACAACCTCAACTCCCCATGCCCCCGAGACTTGGATGAGGTCACGGGCTATTAAGGGGTGCGTGTGGTAAAACGTGGCCGGGTAACACCCGGTTATGACCTTAAAAAAAGTTTATTGTATAGGGGTCACACACACACACAGATATCTATATAAATGTTTTTTTTAGGGTTCGTCGAATGCAAATTTGTCGATGGACGCCGTCACCAGCGCCAGACACGTCAGGGTTTTTCACACGAGCCGAACACGCGAGCCCCCGATTGAGTCATCAGTTGCAAAGTTCGGCAACGCACCGGTTTGCGACAGTGAAACTCACTACGACATTTTCAACGATTTGCCTAAAATTATTTGGCCGGATAACGCGACGTTTTTTTTTCTTTCAGCCTATCGACATGGCTTGACCGATAGACCCAAAGAATATGAATTCCTGCAGACACAAAGCCTTTAAGTCAACATTTATTCACTTGATTTTTTCACCAGGTAAGGCCCCATTATTGAGCTGCAACGCAGCAATTTTTTTTCTTCCCAGAAGCCACCTGGCCCATCACAAGTGTAGCCTGGCTATTAAGCTGGGTGAGTGTACTGGCAGTCTATAATGTAGACTGTAGCCTGGTTATTAACCTCGGTGAGTGTACTGCCAGTCTATAATGTAGACTGTAGCCTGGTTATTAAGCTGGGTGAGTGTACTGACAGTCTATAGTGTAGACTCTAGCCTGGTTATTAAGCTGGGTGAGTGTATTGGCAGTCTATAATGTAGACCATAGCCTGATTATTAAGCTGGGTGAGTATTCTGACAGTCTATAATGTAGACTGTAGCCTGGTTATGCAGGTGAGTGAGTGTACTGACAGTCTATAATGTAGACTGTAGCCTGGTTATTAACCTCGGTGAGTGTACTGCCAGTCTATAATGTAGACTGTAGCCTGGTTATTAAGCTGGGTGAGTGTACTGACAGTCTATAGTGTAGACTCTAGCCTGGTTATTAAGCTGGGTGAGTGTATTGGCAGTCTATAATGTAGACCATAGCCTGATTATTAAGCTGGGTGAGTATTCTGACAGTCTATAATGTAGACTGTAGCCTGGTTATGCAGGTGAGTGAGTGTACTGACAGTCTATAATGTAGACTGTAGCCTGGTTATTAACCTCGGTGAGTGTACTGCCAGTCTATAATGTAGACTGTAGCCTGGTTATTAAGCTGGGTGAGTGTACTGACAGTCTATAGTGTAGACTCTAGCCTGGTTATTAAGCTGGGTGAGTGTATTGGCAGTCTATAATGTAGACCATAGCCTGATTATTAAGCTGGGTGAGTATTCTGACAGTCTATAATGTAGACTGTAGCCTGGTTATGCAGGTGAGTGAGTGTACTGACAGTCTATAATGTAGACTGTAGCCTGGTTATTAACCTCGGTGAGTGTACTGCCAGTCTATAATGTAGACTGTAGCCTGGTTATTAAGCTGGGTGAGTGTACTGACAGTCTATAGTGTAGACTCTAGCCTGGTTATTAAGCTGGGTGAGTGTATTGGCAGTCTATAATGTAGACCATAGCCTGATTATTAAGCTGGGTGAGTATTCTGACAGTCTATAATGTAGACTGTAGCCTGGTTATGCAGGTGAGTGAGTGTACTGACAGTCTATAATGTAGACTGTAGCCTGGTTATTAACCTCGGTGAGTGTACTGCCAGTCTATAATGTAGACTGTAGCCTGGTTATTAAGCTGGGTGAGTGTACTGACAGTCTATAGTGTAGACTCTAGCCTGGTTATTAAGCTGGGTGAGTGTATTGGCAGTCTATAATGTAGACCATAGCCTGATTATTAAGCTGGGTGAGTATTCTGACAGTCTATAATGTAGACTGTAGCCTGGTTATGCAGGTGAGTGAGTGTACTGACAGTCTATAATGTAGACTGTAGCCTGGTTATTAACCTCGGTGAGTGTACTGCCAGTCTATAATGTAGACTGTAGCCTGGTTATTAAGCTGGGTGAGTGTACTGACAGTCGATAATGTAGACTGTAGCCTGGTTATTAAGCTGGGTGAGTGTACTGCCAGTCTATAATGTAGACTGTAGCCTGGTTATTAAGCTGGGTGAGTGTACTGACAGTCGATAATGTAGACTGTAGCCTGGTTATTAACCTCGGTGAGTGTACTGGCAGTCTATAATGTAGACTGTAGCCTGATTATTAAGCTGGGTGAGTGTACTGACAGTCTATAATGTAGACTGTAGCCTGGTTATTAAGCTGGGTGAGTGTACTGACAGTCTATAATGTAGACTGTAGCCTGGTTATTAAGCTGGGTGAGTGTACTGACAGTCTATAGTGTAGACACTAGCCTGGTTATTGACCTGGGTGAGTGAGTGTACTGGTAGTCTATAATGTAGACTGTAGCCTGATTATTAAGCTGGGTGAGTGTACTGACAGTCTATAATGCAGACTGTAGCCTGGTTATTAACCTCGGTGAGTGTACTGACAGTCTATAATGTAGACTGTAGCCTGGTTATTAACCTCGGTGAGTGTACTGTCAGTCTACAATGTAGACTGTAGCCTGGTTATTAAGCTGGGTGAGTGTACTGACAGTCGATAATGTAGACTGTAGCCTGGTTATGCAGGTGAGTGAGTGTACTGACAGTCTATAATGTAGACTGTAGCCTGGTTATTGACCTGGGTGAGTGTACTGGCAGTCTATAATGTAGACTGTAGACTGGTTATTAAGCTGGGTGAGTGTACTGACAGTCTACAATGTAGACTGTAGCCTGGTTATTAACCTCGGTGAGTGTACTGGTAGTCTATAATGTAGACTGTAGCCTGGTTATTAAGCTGGGTGAGTGTACTGGCGATCTATAATGTAGACTGTAGCCTGGTTATGCAGGTGAGTGAGTGTACTGACAGTCTATAATGTAGACTGTAGCCTGGTTATTGACCTGGGTGAGTGTACTGGCAGTCTATAATGTAGACTGTAGCCTGGTTCTTTCAGTAATTAAAATATAGCTACACAGTTCAGAGGAGTCTTGCCTGGTTGAAATAAAAACACTCAACGTAGTTTTAGCTTAGTAGCTTACGTATCTCTCTGTGTGTCTATGACCTTCAATAACAAGTTACCGCCACCATCATCATCATCGCGCTGAACAGTTGTGTTGTTGTTACTACTTCAGCTGTATTATTTTTATTGCAGCCGCAAAAAACACAGTTCCTATGATCGCTTTTACGTTTTTCTATGGCTTTATTTTTGGTCATTTCGTAAACGTTTTTTTTTTTTGCCCATGTTTTGTTTGTTGTAGTACAGAGTTAGACTGATGGCCTTGTGGTTATTGATGTTGTCATAGGGTTCTACCCTTTTATTCTGACTGCAAAATGCATTTTGACTGTTTGTGTTGTGGTTATTGCAAACATGATCCCTTGTATAAAGGTGTCAGTTTTGGTGCCAGATAAAAGGGTAAAACCCTATTAGCTATTACTATATTATGCTACTGGCAAAGGAGGTCTCATAATGTTGTTGTTTGACTTGCATCCCACTGGGGATTTTTGCACACAACGTTGGTGTGCGGTGCTTTTTTTCTGGAAGACTTTGAGGTTTTTTTCCTGGATTTTTCTGTTTGTGCGAAGTCATTTTAAGATGATAATTGGTTTGTAACCCTTCTATCTGGCAACAAAACTGACACCTTTTTTTACAAGGAGTCATGTTTGCATAGACCACAATACCTGCAGTCATAATGCAAATAAAAATCACAACTCTGATAATGTATGCACTGTCCTTGAAGTTGATTGGTCCACACCCGAGACAGCTTTCCTTAGAGCCCAGTCTCACATGGTGATGTTGGACCAGATGACGCCAAAAGGCGCACAACTCAAAGACAATGCACCATCAGAGTATGAGAGCTCGGGGTAAGCATTTACACCATTGGAACCTCATTTGCCAGTAAAAAAATATGATTATTGGTTTTATACCCTTCTATCTGGCAACAAAATGTTTTCTTGTTCATGTTTTTTGTTTGTTGCGGTTGCACCCGATTCAAGAGCCTGACTGACCACACTCCTCCAAAACAATGACAAACAAAAAGGATCTATCTTCTTGGTTCTTTCGGTAAAGTCACGTAGAAGGGAAATAATAAAATAATAAAAATTAAACATAATAAAATACAATTCTCACGACGTTTCGGCCACAACGCAAGCAGCCGTCTTCAGGTGGAGAACAGGTCTGTCCGATGAACAGGTCTGTCGGACAGACCTGTTCATCACCTGAGGACGGCTGCTTGCGTTGTGGCCGAAACGTCGTGAGAATTATTTTATGATGTTTTATTTTTATTATTGTATTATTTCCCTTCTACGTGACTTTACCGAAAGAACCAAGAAGATGAATCCCTGCAGTCACGAAAGCTTTAAATCGAAATTTTTTTTGAAGCTTAAAAAATAAAATGTTGACGCTCCATGCTGAGAATTTGGAACGAGACCTGGGGAAAGATTCCAGGCCACGAGTTGACACTTAGAGCGAGCAAGTGGGACCTTTTGAGTCCATTCAAAACGAAAGTCCAATAACACTGGTCAACAAAAAAAACATTTTTTTCTGGCCTGGACTTTTGCAGCTGTTCTAGACTAATTTCAGGGTGCTGATTCCAAATCTGATCTCAGATTTGCTCTATCACATCTCATTTTTATGCTATCGGCATATCCCATTTTCATTGATTTTACCCGAAATTAACTCTGTCACTTATGATTGCAAGTTGTTGCGAGTCAGTGACTGCTTTATTGTTAAAATACGGTGCTGTATTTTTAGGATAGTGTGTTTATAAAATATCATTTTATGTAGATATGCACATTTATTTAATATTTTTATTGAAAATGCAACATTTGATATCTCAACAACCTGATGTGATAGACAAAAACTGATGCCAGATTTGGAATCGGCACCCCAAAATGACCTTAAAACCTTTGGAATACCTTATGCCAGAAAAAGTATGTTGACCAGCGTAACAGAGGTCGAAACCGGGTACCCGATACCCGTACCATACCCGATACCCGGCTACCCATACCCGGCCGGGTACGGGTACAGGTACCCGTTTGCAACCCTGGTGCGGCCGGGTACGGGTACGGGTAGGCCGTGAGTCACTGGTGAGTCACCGTTTGTCACTCATTTCGGGTAGGGTACGGGTACGGGTAGGGAACGGGTACCCGTACCTGGCCGGGTACGGGTACGGGTATCCATTTGCGACCCTGGTGCGGCCGGGTACGGGTACGGGTAAGGAATCAAAACCCGTTTGCGACCTCTGCAGTGTAATAAAGTGTTAACATTTTCTTTTTAAAGCTAAAAAAGATGTTGACACTCCATGTTGAGAATTTGCTACTATGACCACATAGAAGCGGGGGGGGGGGGGCTCTGGAAGGAGCCCTGTGGGGAGATTCCAGGGCGAGTGGGACCTTTTGAAACCATTAAAAGCTATAGTCCCATAAAAAAGTGTTAAAACAGATTTTGAAGCTTCAAAAACAATGTTGACGCTCCATGCTGAGAATTTGCGACGATGACCACGACTTTTCGAAGCCATTGACATTGAATTAGTACTCGTTGGTGCTGTCGTCACGTATATATATAAAATAAATGTGATAATAAAATTCGACGTTTCGATGGCGACACAAGCAACCGTCATCGGTGAAACAGCAGAGAATTGTGTCAAGATGTTCACACCGCAAACAGAAACGTTATTGACCCGCAGAGACTCACAGAGACTCATAGATACCCATAGAGCCCATAGACTCATGTAGACTCATAGACCTGCAGAGACTCACAGAGACTCATAGATACCCACAGAGACTCACAGAGACTCATAGATACCCACAGAGACTCACAGAGACTCATAGATACCCATAGAGACCCATAGACTCATGTAGACTCATAGACCTGCAGAGACTCACAGAGACTCATAGATACCCACAGAGACTCACAGAGACTCATAGATACCCACAGAAACTCACAGAGACTCATAGAAACCCATAGAGACCCATAGACTCATGTAGACTCATAGAGCTGCAGAGACTCACAGAGACTTATAGATACCCACAGAGACTCATAAAGACTCATAGATACCCACAGAGACTCACAGAGACTCATAGATACCCACAGAGACTCACAGAGAGTTATAGATACCCATAGAGACTCACAGATACTCATAGATACCCATAGAGACCCATAGACTCATGTAGACTCATAGAGCTGCAGAGACTCACAGAGACTTATAGATACCCACAGAGACTCACAGAGACTCATATATACCCATAGAGACCTGCAGAGACTCACAGAGACTCATAGATACCCATAGAGACCTGCAGGGACTCACAGAGACTCATAGATACCCACAGAGACTCACAGAGACTCATATATACCCATAGAGACCTGCAGAGTCTCACAGAGACTCATAGATACCCATAGAGACTCACATAGACTCATAGATACCCATAGAGACTCACAGATACTCATAGATACCCACAGAAACTCACAGAGACTCATATATACCCATAGAGACCTGCAGAGACTCACAGAGACTCATATATACCCACAGAAACTCACAGAGACTCATAGAAACCCATAGAGACCCATAGACTCATGTAGACTCATAGAGCTGCAGAGACTCACAGAGACTCATAGATACCCACAGAGACGCACAGAGACTCATAGAGACTCATATATACCCATAGAGACTCACAGAGACTCACAGAGACGCACAGAGACTCATAGATACCCACAGAGACTCACAGAAACTCATATATACCCATAGAGACCCATAGACTTATGTAGACTCATAGAGCTGCAGAGACTCACAGAGACGCATAGATACCCACAGAGACTCACAGAGACTCATAGATACCCATAGAGACTCACAGAGACTCATAAATACCCACAGAGACTCACAGAGACTCATAGAAACCCATAGAGACCCATAGACTCATGTAGACTCATAGAGCTGCAGAGACTCACAGAGACTCATAGATACCCACAGAGACTCACAGAGACTCATAGATACCCATAGAGACTCACAGAGACTCATAGATACCCACAGAGACTCACAGATACTCATAGATACCCACAGAGACCCATAGACTCATATATACCCATAGAGACCTGCAGAGACTCACAGAGACTCATAGATACCCATAGAGACCCATAGACTCATGTAGACTCATAGAGCTGCAGAGACTCACAGAGACTCATAGATACCCACAGAGACTCACAGAGACTCATAGATACCCACAGAGACTCACAGAGACTCATAGATACCCATAGAGACCTGCAGAGACTCACAGAGACTCATAGATACCCACAGAGACTCACAGAGACTCATATATACCCATAGAGACCTGCAGAGTCTCACAGAGACTCATAGAGACCCACAGAGACCCATAGACTCATGTAGAGGCTGTAGCCGTGGATTCAACATTGGGGGAGGGGGCAAATCATCCAGGGCCCCCCCTCCCAGAAAAAAAAAATCTAAATTTGAAAACGAAATTCCTGCCTGAAATATTTCAAAAATGCACTAACACATAGGATGGACTATTTATCTTCTTGGTTCTTTCGGTAAAGTCACGTAGAAGGGAAATAATAAAATAATAAAAATAAAACATAATAAAATAATTTTATATTTTATAATAATAAAATAATTTTATTATGTTTAAATTGTATTATTTTATTAAAAGATTTGAATAATTTTATTATTTTATTATTTCCCTTCTACGTGATGACTTAACCGAAAGAACCAATAAGATGAATCCCTGCAGTCACGAAAGCTTTAAATCGAAATTTAATTACGTTTTATTTTTATTATTTATTGTTTAATTTTTATTATTTTATTATTTCCCTTCTACGTGACTTTACCGAAAGAACCAATAAGATGAATCCCTGCACTCACGAAAGTTTTAAATCGAAATTTAATTACGTTTTATTTTTATTATTTTATTGTTTAATTTTTATTATTTTATCATTTCCCTTCTACGTGATGACTTTACCGAAAGAACCAAGAAGATGAATCCCTGCAGTCACGAAAGCTTTACACCGAAATGGACTATGTATTTATTTGTTACAATAATGTCTAATAGTGTGTAATGTATCATTACATTACTCTGTTTGATTTCTTTCTTAACCTTTTCTCGTTTCATTTGTATGTAACGGCAGAGATTAGGGATTCATAGGGTACAATCATAACCACCATCGCATCAACAGAAATCTAGAGACGTGGACACTAACAACAACAACAAAAAGGCTCGAAGCTTTCGACATGTGGCTGTATCGAAGAATTCTGAAAATCCCATGGACAGCCAAAACCACCAATACACCGAAAAAACCTAAGAATATGAATTCTTGCAGTCACGAAAGCTTCAAATCTGGCACCAATACACACGTTTTGCAAGATATGGACACTCACAGGCAACTGCTGAAGACCATCATTAGCAGGAAGTGTTACTACCTAGGCCACATTGCCCGAAACGACCACAAATACCAGCTATTAAAGCAAATCCTGGAAGGAAAAATCGAAGAAAAATAAGTATAACGCGTAAAAACAAAGTTTTTCACTCTAAATCCTTTATATGCGTGGCGGCTAGAGTCCTCTCGTCCTCTGGCTTGAGATGGCTGCCACCTATGGGTCAGATGATTGTCTGCCAGTGTTAAGCAATTGGTAATTAAATATTTAATTTGTTTTCCCTAAACAGTGTAAAATTTTGGATTTTTTTTTCACGAACATTAATTGTCACGCACAACGAGTCTGTGTGGAAAATGTCAGCTCGATTGGATCACGGGAAGTGGGTTAAAAAACGACCGAAAGATTTGCACGGTCGTAAGCAAGCAAGCAAGCACGCAAGCACGCAAGCAAGCAAGCAAAGCGAACTTAATATAAAGGATTTAAAAACGACCAGGACGGCCAAAAATGACATGGCTCGGTAACATCAAAAACATAGCTACAATTAACAACGGCACATACTCTACACGCCGTGCTAGACCGGGACCAATATCATCGTGAAGTCGCACACGCCGTTAGGCAGCACTAAAGAAGAAGCGATATTACAGTGATACCTCGGTTCACGAACTTAATTCGTGAACTGACTCTGGTCGCGAACCGAATTGGTCGTGAACCGAGGCACATTTTCCCATAGGGTTCAATGTAAATCCGGTTAATCCGTTCTGACCTTTTTTAAATCCTTTATATTAAGTTCGCTTGCTTGCTTGCTTGCGTGCTTGCTTGCTTGCTTGCGTGCTTGCTTGCTTGCTTACGACCGTGCAAACCTTTCGGTCGTTTTTTAACCCACTTCCCGTGATCCAATCGAGCTGACATTTTGCACACAGACTCGTTGTGCGAGACAATTAATGTTCGTGAAAAAAACATTTCCAAAATTTTACCATGTTTAGGGAAAACAAATTAAATATTTAATTGCCAATTGTTTAATACTGCAGACAATCATCTGACCCATAGGTGGCAGCCATCTCAAGCCAGAGGACGAGAGGACTCTAGCCGCCACACATATAAAGGATTTAGAGTGAAAAACTTTGTTTTTACGGGTTATACTTATTTGGTTTTTGAAGCACAAAAATATGAAACAAATTACAATACACATTAGTACTGTACAGTATAGTAATGTATAAAGAGAGAACACTAACCTTGCTTGAGATGACTTCAGTAAGCACTCAAACGGGTGAACTGTACAATACAGTAAGTACAGTATTGTACAGTACAGTAGTACAGTACTGTATTTGCTAAAAAGCACACCAAAAAGCAAAAAGTCACTGAAAGTGTCTTCACAGTACTCACAGTACTTCTTTCTGTGTCTCTTCTTCTCTCCACGATCTTCCTACAGGAAGTCACGACCACGTGACAGCCTGGAAATAGCATTAAAATGGCCGCGGCTTCTGTTCGTGAACCGAAGCATATTTTTTATGAACTTTTCTGTTCGTGAACCGAGTTGTTCGTGAACAGAAGCGTTCGTGAACCGAGGTATCACTGTATTGGGGGAGGGGGACATTTCGAGTTTATTTGAACATTGGGGGGGTGGGGGGGGAGATGTGTCCTCCCTCCAATATATATTACAATTACGGCCTCGCTACAGGGGGTGTTTTTCAAGAGGTCTCGAATTCCCCCCCCCCCCCCATTTGAATGGGATTTCAATTGATCGCTTTAACGGCCAGAATTCGGGGTAATGGACATCATCGCCTGCACCCCAATCATCGCCCGCAGCTTTCAACAACCTCAACTCCCCATGCCCTCGGGACTTGGATGAGGTCACGGGCTATCAAAGGGGTGGTTGGGGCAAAACGTGGCCGGGTTACACCCGGTTATGACCTTAACAAAAGTTTATTGTATTGGGGTCACACACACACACACACATATCTCTCTATATATGTTTTTTTAGGGTTAGTCGAATGCAAATTTGTCGATGAACGTCGCCAACAGCGCCAGACACGTCAGGGTTTCTCGCACGAATCGAACACGCGAGCCCCGATTGAGTCATCAGTTGCAAAGTTCGGCAATGCACCGGTTTGCGATAGTGAAACTCACTACGACATTTCCATGAGACCTCCTTTGCCAGTACCAAAATATACTAATAGGGTTTCTCCCCCTTTTTTCTGGCAACAAAACTGACACCTTTTGCAAGGAATCATGCTTACATTAACCACAATACTTGCAGCCAAATGCAAACAATAAACAATACACTCACTTTACTTAATAACCAGGCTACAGTCTACATTATAGACTGCCAGTACACTCACTCAGATTAATAACAAGGCTATTAAGCTGGGTGAGTGTACTGGCAATCTATAGTGTAGACTGTAGCCTGGTTATTAATCTGGGTGAGTGTACTGGCAGTCTATGATGTAGACTGTAGCCTGGTTATTAAGCTGGGTGAGTGTACTGGCAGTCTATAATGTAGACTGTAGCCTGGTTATTAAGCTGGGTGAGTGTACTGACAGTCTAAAATGTAGACTGTAGCCTGGTTATTAAGCTGGGTGAGTGTACTGGCAGTCTATAATGTAGACTGTAGACTGGTTATTAAGCTGGGTGAGTGTACTGGCAGTCTATAATGTAGACTGTAGCCTGGTTATTAAGCTGGGTGAATGCACTGGCAGTCTATAATGTAGACTGTAGCCTGGTTATTAAGCTGGGTGAGTGTACTGGCAGTTTCTAATGTAGACTGTAGCCTGGTTATTAAGCTGGGTGAGTGTACTGGCAGTCTATAATGTAGACTGTAGCCTGGTTATTATGCTGGGTGAGTGTACTGACAGTCTATAATGTAGACTGTAGCCTGGTTATTAAGCTGGGTGAGTGTACTGGCAGTCTATAATGTAGACTGTAGCCTGGTTATTTAGCTGGGTGAGTGTACTGGCAGTCTATTATGTAGACTGTAGCCTGGTTATTAAGCTGGGTGAGTGTACTGGCAGTCTAAAATGTAGACTGTAGCCTGGTTATTAAGTTTGGTGAGTGTACTGGCAGTCTATAATGTAGACTGTTGTCTGGTTATTATGCTGGGTGAGTGTACTGGCAGTCTATAATGTAGACTGTAGCCTGGTTATTACGTTTGGTGAGTGTACTGGCAGTCTATAATGTAGAATGTTGCCTGGTTATTAAGCTGGGTGAGTGTACTGACAGTCTATAGTGTAGACTGTAGCCTGGTTATTGACCTGAGTGAGTGTACTGGCAGTCTATAACGCAGACTGTAGCCTGGTTATTAAGCTGAGTGAGTGTACTGACAGTCTATAATGTAGACTGTAGCCTGGTTATTAAGCTGGGTGAGTGTACTGACAGTCTATAATGTAGACTGTAGCCTGGTTATTGACCTGGGTGAGTGTACTGGCAGTCTATAATGTAGACTGTAGCCTGGTTCTTTCAGTAATTAAAATATAGCTACACAGTTCAGAGGAGTCTTGCCTGGTTGAAATAAAAACACTCAACGTAGTTTTAGCTTAGTAGCTTACGTATCTCTCTGTGTGTCTATGACCTTCAATAACAAGTTACCACCACCATCATTATCATCACTTTGAACAGTTGTGTTGTTGTTACTACTTCAGCTGTATTATTTTTATTGCAGCCGCAAAAAACACCAACATGTCATCGTGAAATTTCGGTCACAGTTCCTATGATCGCTTTTACGTTGCTTTTATGGCTTTATTTTTGGTGATTTCGAAAACGTTTTTTTTGTTTGCCCATGTTTTGTTTGTTGTAGTACGGTGTTAGACTGATGGCTTTATTCTAAGTTGCCTTGTGGTTATTGTTGTTGTCATAGGGTTTTACCCTTTTATTCTGACTGCAAAATGCATTTTGACTGTTTGTGTTGTGGTTATTGCAAACATGATCCCTTGTATAAAGGTGTCAGTTTTGGTGCCAGATAAAAGGGTAAAACCCTATTAGCTATTACTATATTATGCTACTGGCAAAGGAGGTCTCATAATGTTGTTGTTTGACTTGCATCCCACTGGGGATTTTTGCACACAACGTTGGTGTGCGGTGCTTTTTTTCTGGAAGACTTTGAGGTTTTTTTCCTGGATTTTTCTGTTTGTGCGAAGTCATTTTAAGATGATAATTGGTTTGTAACCCTTCTATCTGGCAACAAAACTGACACCTTTTTTACAAGGAGTCATGTTTGCATAGACCACAATACCTGCAGTCATAATGCAAAAAAAAACATAACTCTGATAATATATGCACTGTCCTTGAAGTTGATTGGTCCACACCCGAGACAGCTTTCCTTAGAGCCTAGTCTCACCCTGGTGTTGGACCAGATGACGCCAAAAGGCGCACAACTCAAAGACAATGCACCATCAGAGTATGAGAGCTCGGGGTAAGCATTTACACAATTGGAACCTCATTTGCCAGTAAAAAAAATATGATAATTGCTTTTTTACCCGTCTATCTGGCAACAAGGTGTTTTCTTGTTCATGTGTTTTGTTTGTTGCGGTTGCACCCGATTCAAGAGCCTGACTGACCACACTCCTCCAAAACAATGACAAACAAAAAGGATCTATCTTCTTGGTTCTTTCGGTAAAGTCACGTAGAAGGGAAATAATAAAATAATAAAAATTAAACATAATAAAATACAATTCTCACGACGTTTCGGCCACAACGCAAGCAGCCGTCTTCAGGTGGAGAACAGGTCTGTCCGATGAACAGGTCTGTCGGACAGACCTGTTCATCACCTGAGGACGGCTGCTTGCGTTGTGGCCGAAACGTCGTGAGAATTATTTTATGATGTTTTATTTTTATTATTGTATTATTTCCCTTCTACGTGACTTTACCGAAAGAACCAAGAAGATGAATCCCTGCAGTCACGAAAGCTTTAAATCGAAATTTTTTTTGAAGCTTAAAAAATAAAATGTTGACGCTCCATGCTGAGAATTTGGAACGAGACCTGGGGAAAGATTCCAGGCCACGAGTTGACACTTAGAGCGAGCAAGTGGGACCTTTTGAATCCATTCAAAACGAAAGTCCAATAACACTGGTCAACAAAAAAAACATTTTTTTCTGGCCTGGACTTTTGCAGCTGTTCTAGACTAATTTCAGGGTGCTGATTCCAAATCTGATCTCAGATTTGCTCTATCACATCTCATTTTTATGCTATCGGCATATCCCATTTTCATTGATTTTACCCGAAATTAACTCTGTCACTTATGATTGCAAGTTGTTGCGAGTCAGTGACTGCTTTAGTGTTAAAATACGGTGCTGTGTTTTTAGGATAGTGTGTTTATAAAATATCATTTTATGTAGATATGCACATTTATTTAATATTTTTATTGAAAATGCAACATTTGATATCTCAACAACCTGATGTGATAGACAAAAACTGATGCCAGATTTGGAATCGGCACCCCAAAATGACCTTAAAACCTTTGGAATACCTTATGCCAGAAAAAGTATGTTGACCAGCGTAACAGAGGTCGAAACCGGGTACCCGATACCCGTACCATACCCGATACCCGGCTACCCGTACCCGGCCGGGTACGGGTACAGGTACCCGTTTGCAACCCTGGTGCGGCCGGGTACGGGTACGGGTAGGCCGTGAGTCACTGGTGAGTCACCGTTTGTCACTCATTTCGGGTAGGGTACGGGTACGGGTAGGGAACGGGTACCCGTACCTGGCCGGGTACGGGTACGGGTATCCATTTGCGACCCTGGTGCGGCCGGGTACGGGTACGGGTAAGGAATCAAAACCCGTTTGCGACCTCTGCAGTGTAATAAAGTGTTAACATTTTCTTTTTAAAGCTAAAAAAGATGTTGACACTCCATGTTGAGAATTTGCTACTATGACCACATAGAAGCGGGGGGGGGGGGGGGGGGGCTCTGGAAGGAGCCCTGTGGGGAGATTCCAGGGCGAGTGGGACCTTTTGAAACCATTAAAAGCTATAGTCCCATAAAAAAGTGTTAAAACAGATTTTGAAGCTTCAAAAACAATGTTGACGCTCCATGCTGAGAATTTGCGACGATGACCACGACTTTTCAAAGCCATTGACATTGAATTAGTACTCGTTGGTGCTGTCGTCACGTATATATAAAATAAATGTGATAATAAAATTCGACGTTTCGATGGCGACACAAGCAACCGTCATCGGTGAAACAGCAGAGAATTGTGTCAAGATGTTCACACCGCAAACATAAACTTTATTGACCTGCAGAGACTCACAGAGACTCATAGATACCCACAGAGACTCACATAGACTCATAGATACCCATAGAGACTCACAGAGACTCATAGATACTCACAGAAACTCACAGAGACTCATAGATACCCATAGAGACCCATAGACTCATGTAGACTCATAGATACCCACAGAGACTCACAGAGACTCATAGATACCCACAGAGACTCACAGAGACTCATAGATACCCATAGAGACTCACAGAGACTCATAGATACTCACAGAAACTCACATAGACTCATAGATACCCACAGAGACTCACATAGACTCATAGATACCCATAGAGACCCATAGACTCATGTAGACTCATAGACCTGCAGAGACTCACAGAGACTCATAGATACCCATAGAGACCCATAGACTCATGTAGACTCATAGACCTGCAGAGACTCACAGAGACTCATAGATACCCATAGAGACCCATAGACTCATGTAGACTCATAGACCTGCAGAGACTCACAGAGACTCATAGATACCCACAGATACTCACAGAGACTCATAGAAACCCATAGAGACCCATAGACTCATGTAGACTGCAGAAACTCACAGAGACTCATAGATACTCACAGAGACTCACAGAGACTCATAGAGACTCATATATACCCATAGAGACTCACAGAGACTCATATATACCCATAGAGACCCATAGACTCATGTAGACTCATAGAGCTGCAGAGACTCACAGAGACTCATAGATACCCACAGAGACTCACAGAGACTCATAGATACCCACAGAGACTCACAAAGACTCATAGATACCCATAGAGACTCACATAGACTCATAGATACCCATAGAGACTCACAGAGACTCATAGATACCCACAGAAACTCACAGAGACTCATAGATACCCACAGAGACCCATAGACTCATATATACCCATAGAAACCTGCAGAGACTCACAGAGACTCATAGATACCCACAGAGACTCACAGAGACTCATATATACCTATAGAGACCTGCAGGGTCTCACAGAGACTCATAGATACCCATAGAGACCCATAGACTCATGTAGACTCATAGAGCTGCAGAGACTCACAGAGACTCATAGATACCCACAGAGACCCATAGACTCATATATACCCATAGAGACCTGCAGAGACTCACAGAGACTCATAGATACCCACAGAGACTCACAGAGACTCATATATACCCATAGAGACCTGCAGAGTCTCACAGAGACTCATAGATACCCATAGAGACCCATAGACTCATGTAGACTCATAGAGCTGCAGAGACTCACAGAGACTCATAGATACCCACAGAGACTCACAGAGACTCATAGATACCCACAGAGACTCACAGAGACTCACAGAGACTCATAGATACCCACAGAGATCCATAGGTGGTACGTGGGTGGTAGGTGGGTGGGTAGGTGGGTAGGTGGGTGGGTGGTAGGTGGGTGGTAGGTAAGTGGGTAGGTGGGTGGGTAGGCAGGTGTGTGGGTGGGTAAGTGGGTGGGTGGTAGGTGAGTGGGTGGGTAGGTGGGTGGGTGTGTGGGTGGGTAGGTGGGTGGGTAGGTGGGTAGGTAGGTGGGTGTGTGGGTAGGTGGGTGGGTAAGTGGGTGGTAGGTGGGTGTTTGTGTAGGTAGGTAGGTGGGTAGGAGGGTGGGTTGGTAGGTGGGTGGGTGGTAGGTGGGTGTGTGGGTACGTTGGTAGGTGGGTGGGTAGGTGGGTGCATTGGTAGGTGGGTGGGTGGTAGGTGGGTGTGTGGGTAGGTGGGTGGGTGAGTGAGTGAGTGGGTGGGTGGGTAGGTGGGTGTGTGGGTAGGTGGGTGGGTAGGAGGGTGGGTGGGTAGGTGGTGGGTGGTAGGTGGGTGGGTAGGTGTGTGGGTAGGTGGGTGCTAGGTGGGTGGGTAGGTGGGTGGGTAGTTAGGTGGGTGGGTGGGTAGGTGGGTGGTAGGTGGGTGGGTAGGTGGGTGGGTGGGTAGGTGGGTGGGTAGGTGTGTGGGTAGGTGGGTGGGTAGGTGTGTGGGTGGGTAGGTAGGTGGGTGGGTAGGTGGGTAGGTAGGTGGGTGGGTAGGTGGGTGGGTGGTAGGTGAGTGTGTGGGTAGGTAGGTGGGTGGGTAGGTAGGTGGGTGGGTGGTAGGTGTGTGGGTGGTAGGTGGGTGGGTGGGTAGGTGTGTGGGTGGGTAGGTGCGTAGGTGGGTGGGTAGGTGGGTGGGTAGGTATGTGGGTGGGTAGGTAGGTGGGTGGGTGGGTAGGTGTGTTGTAGGTGGGTGGGTAGGTGGGTGGGTGGGTAGGTGGGTGGGTGGTAGGTAGGTGGGTATGTGGGTGGATAGGTCGGTGGGTGGGTCGGTAGGTGGGTGGGTAGGTGGGTGGGTAGGTAGGTAGGTGGGTGGGTGGGTAGGTAGGTGTGTGGGTGGGTGGTAGGTGGGTAGGTGGGTAGGTAGGTGGGTTGGTGGTAGGTAGGTGGGTGGGTAGGTGGGTGGGTAGGTAGGTGTGTGGGTAGGTGGGTAGGTGGGTAGGTAGGTGGGTGGTAGGTGGGTGGCCTTCATGTGCGGTGCTGCTTACTGGCTAACAGCCCCTTGCCCCACAAAGACCCTCAAGGCTACACGGGGGAGCTTTGCCTGTGCCCTTCATAGTTGCTGCTGCTGCTACTCACCCAGATATATAAAAAAAATCAAACAAAATAAAACCCATCTAGCCTGTTACATCTCTTCTGTGTGTTTACATGAACTCAGCAATTTTTTTTGTATTGTAACCAGGATGTGAAATGATTCGTGATGGATTTTTTAAAAATTATTTATCCGAAGCCGGCGCCTGGTCATGCGACAAATGTTGTCAGATCAGCGACGACTTCTAATGCCACCGTGTGGACACAGAGTGACCCACAGAGACACACAGAGACACGTAGAGATACACACAGACACATAGAGACACCTAGAGATACATAGAGATACATAGAGATACATAGAGACACACGGAGACACGTAGAGATACATAGAAACACGTAGAGATACATAGAGATACATAGAGACACCTAGAGATACATAGAGATACATAGAGACACACAGAGACACGTAGAGATACACAGAGACACATAGAGACACACGGAGACACATAGAGATACATAGAAACACACGGATACACATAGAGATACACAGAGACACGTAGAGATACATAGAGACACACGGAGATACACGGAGATACACAGAGATACACAGAGACATACTGAGACCCACAGAGACTCACAGAGACTCACAGAGACACACTGTGGTGGTGGGTGTGGTAATGGAGGTGGAGGTGGTGGGGGTGGTGGTGGGGGTGATGGTGATCGTGGTGGTGGTGGTGGGGTGATGGTGGTGGAGGTGGTGGTGGTGGTGGGTGTGGTAATGGAGGTGGTGGGGGTGGTGGTGGGGGTGATGGTGATCGTGGTGGTGGTGGTGGGGGTGATGGTGGTGGAGGTGGTGGTGGTGGTGGGTGTGGTAATGGAGGTGGAGGTGGTGGGGGTGGTGGTGGGGGTGATGGTGATCGTGGTGGTGGTGGTGGGGGTGATGGTGGTGGAGGTGGTGGTGGTGGTGGGTGTGGTAATGGAGGTGGTGGGGGTGGTGGTGGGGGTGATGGTGATCGTGGTGGTGGTGGTGGGGTGATGGTGGTGGAGGTGGTGGTGGTGGTGGGTGTGGTAATGGAGGTGGAGGTGGTGGGGGTGGTGGTGGGGGTGATGGTGATCGTGGTGGTGGTGGTGGTGGGTGTGGTGATGATAGTGTGGTGGTAATGGTGGTGGTGGTGGAGGTAGTGGTGTGGTGGTGGTGGTGATGGAGGTGGTGGGGGTGGTGGTGGGGTGATGGGGGTGGTGGTGGTGGAGATGTGGCTAGTGGTGATGTTAAGGCTACACGGGGGATCTTTTTCTCGTCTAAGTGTTGGTGTGTACCTGTTGTTTGTGTGTCTGTTTGTTTTTAGGGAGACAAAGGCGGCCGGGCGTGGTGGTGTTGGCCACCCACCCCCCTCTGTCAGTGCCACAGTGCCGGTAGCCTCCATAGGTAGCGCTGCTACACGCTAACAGCACTTGCCCCTACAGCCTGGTACGGGCTACACGGGGGATCTTTGTCTTGTTTGTGTGTGTCTGTGTGTGTCTGGGTGTCTGTGTCTGCGTGTGTGTGTGTCTGTGTGTGTGTGTCTGTGTGTGTGTTTGTGGGTCTGTGTGTGTGCCTGTGTGTGTGTGTCTGTGTGTGTGTGCGTGTGTCTGTGTGTTTGGGGGTGGAGGTCTGTATGTGTGTCTGTGTGTGTGTCGGTGTGTGTGTCTGTGTGTGTCTGTGTGTGTGTTTGTGTGTCTGTGTGTGTGTGTCTGTGTGTGTGTCTGTGTGTGTGTCTGTGTGTGTGTCGGTTTGTGTGTCGGTGTCTGTGTGTCTGTGTGTGGGGGGGGTGAAGGTCTGTGTGCTGGCGGTGTGGGTGGAGAGGGGGGTTCCACATTTCGCAAGAGTACCCCAACACACACAAGCGCGAACACACACACAAAGGCACACACAAAGACATACACACACAGACACACAATCACACACAAACACACAGACACGCACACAGACACACAAAGACACACACACAGACATACACACAAACACACACAGACACACACAAACACACACACACACAGACACACACACAAACACACACAAACACACACAAAGACACACACAGACACACAAAGACACACACACAGACATACATACACAGACACACAATCACACACAAACACACAGACACGCACACAGACACACAAAGACACACACACAGACATACACACACAGACACACAATCACACACAAACACACAGACACACACACAGACACACAAAGACACACACACAGACATACACACACAAACACACACAGACACACACAAACACACACAAAGACACACACACAGACATACACACACAGACACACAATCACACACAAACACACAGACACGCACACGACACACAAGACACACACACAGACATACACACACAAACACACACAGACACACACAAACACACACAGACATACACACACAGACACACAAACACACACACACAGACACACACAGACACACAAAGACACACACAGACATACACACACAGACACACGAACAACACACAAACACACAGACACGCACACAGACACACAAAGACACACACACAGACAGACACACACAAACACACACAATCACACACAGACATACACACACAAACACACACAGACACACACAAACACACACAAACACACACAAACACACACACACACACACACAAACAGACACACACACAAACACACACAAACACACACACAAACACACACACACAAACATTCTCACAACGAACAAGATGACATCCTGAAGAGCCATAGAAACCCACCTCCCTCCCTCCCCCCCACGTGTTTCTCATCTCAAAGAGAACTTGCTTGCCACTTGAAAGGCTTTGGACACCCCCCGCTCCTCTCACCTGGGTGGGTGCGGGGTGGGGGTCCAGGATGTTCCATGCAGGTGATTCCCCTATAAAGACAAAGGGTCACCCTGCAGCCGGTATAGCCTCTGACTTGCAATGGGTCAAGTGTTGTGGAGGGTAGCGACTTCGATTTGGTGAAAAGTTTTTATTTTTAATTTTTTTATTCTCCCAACGGATATTGCGTCGGCGATCTGGTTCGCGATTAAAGCGATTGAAGACAAACTTCAGTTCAATATCGATTATGTTGTGTGATTGAGCATTAGTACGTGACGCCAGCTAAATTTGAACCGCTCTTTCATATTCTAATGCAAGGATGTGAACTTGGAGGGTGTGAATTGCTTCCTACGTGCACTTATGAAAATGTTTTAATCGAAACCGAACAATCGGACATAGAACAATTGTTAATTCTAGATGTGAAGCTTTCGTGACTGCAAGGATTCATATTCCTAGGTTTTTTCGGTGAAGTCACCAGGTAGGTAAAATATTGAAATTAATAAAAGTAAATAAAAATCACGACGTTTCGGAGGCAACACAAGCTTCCGTCTTCAGGTGGAACCGTCACAGCCACGACAGCTGTATCAAGCGCTGCCTCCGCACAATCTTCAATATTCACTGGAGTGACTTCGTCGCCAACACTGAAGTCCTCAAGTCAGCGAAGGTCATCAGCATCGAGGCCATGGTCCTCAAGACACAGCTTCGTTGGGCAGGGCACATCGCCAGTATGGAGAACCACCGCTTGCCTAAGATCGTGCTGTATGGGGAACTGTCCTCTGGCCATCGCGACATAGGGGCACCACGAAAGCGATACAAAGACTCCCTGAAGAAGTCCCTCACTGCTTGCTGCATCGATCACCGTCAGTGGGCAACACAAGCAGCTGATCGCAACTCCTGGCGGCACACAGTCCACCAGGCCACCTCCTTCTTCGAAGATACCCGCAGGGCCCGTATGGAGGACAAAAGGAGGAGGAAGAACCATGATCCCTC
>WFAB01002845.1:0-20000 GCA_018977245.1 Lethenteron camtschaticum | reverse complement strand
CACACAGATATACACACACACATACACACACATACACACACGCAGACACATACACACACACATACACACACGCACACACATACACACACACAGATATACACACACAGACGCACGACAATGCATCAGACTAAACTACCACACCAATGTAACAACACACAGTGAGGGAACGACTCACACGGAGAGGGAACGACTCACAGGGTGAGGGAACAACTCACACGGTGAGGGAACGACTCACAGGGTGAGCGAACAACTCACACGGTGACACAACGACGCTCAAGGTGACGGAACAACTCACACGGTGATGGAACGACTCACAGGGTGAGGGAACGACTCACAGGGTGAGGGAACGACTCACAGGGTGAGGGAACAACTCACACGGTGAGGGAACAACTCACAGGGTGAGGGAACGACTCACACGGAGACGGAACAACACCGACACAGCACAACGCACGCACACGGTGAGAGAACAACGCACACAACGGGTGTCAGTCAGAACCAACGGAACAGGACACAAATACCAGGGCCTACTCAATGCCACTCAGCCTCCCTCCTCGCCTGAGCACGCCAGAGGTCGCAACCGGGTACCCGATACCCGTACCCTACCCGATACCCGGCCGGGTACGGGTAGGGTACGGGTACGGCCGGGTATGGGTAGCCGTTTGCGACCCTGGTGCGGCCGGGTACGGGTAGGCCGTGAGTCACCGGTGAGTCACCGTTTGTCACTCATTTCCCAACGTCTTGTCTCTTCTACACAATTCAAGTTCCTAGAATCAACCCACCCGCGCCTGCAACGTGGCTTCATCCCAGAGGTCGCAACCGGGTACCCGATACCCGTACCCTACTCGATACCCGGGCGGGTACGGGTAGGGTACGGGTACGGCCGGGTACGGGTACGGGGGGGTAAGGAATCAAAACCCGTTTGCGACCTCTGGAGCACGCCCCTACCGTCGACGGATCGAGCCTCCGGGCAGGGCAGCGTCGCGTGAGGCTCTTCGTGGTGGCGGTGGTGCTGCTGCTGCTGCTGGTGGTGGTGCTGGTGGTGGTGGTCGTCGTCGTCGTTGTTGTGGTGGTGGTGCTGCTGGTGGTGGTGGTGGTGTCCGCCACGAGCGTCCATGGCCGAGATGAGGGAGGTGATCCGGAAGGCGTGAGCTCGCGGGGAAAGTGGGATGCCTCCGTCTTCCATTTACCCAAACAACCCCTGGGCCGCCTCTCCCAGTTCCGCAGGGCAGACGGTGACCCTGGAAAGCGAGAGGGAGCGGGGGTAGATGGGTAGGTAGGTCAGGTAGGTAGGTCAGGTAGGTAGGTCAGGTAGGGTAGGGGTAGGGTAGCGTAGACGCCATTGCTAATTCCCGTTGCAGATGCACAGAAATGTACACGCGACGCTGAGGTAGATTCATCAAAGTTTCACGTCATTTTTTCTCCCACCCACCACCCCACCCACCCCAATGTGTGCAATTACTATTATAGAGTTGGTAGATACTAAAATTATAGCGATTAGACAGTATTATTGTAGCGGGGGGAGGGGGGGGGTAGATGGGTAGGTAGGTCAGGTAGCGTAGGGTAGGGTAGGTTGGACACCATTGCTAATTCCTGTTGCAGATGCACAGAAATGTACACGCGACGCTGAGGTAGATTCATCAAAGTTTCACGTCATTTTCTCTCCCACCCACCACCCCACCCACCCCAATGTGTGCAATTACTATTATAGAGTCGGTAGATACTAAAATTATAGCGATTAGACAGTTATATTGTAGCATGGGGAGGGGGGGGGGGGTAGCGGACCCAGCACCCCAGCCTCGGCTGGCTGGGCAATCTAGGCGAGGCCGGAGGCTCTGCATGGTACTAGGCCTCGACACCCCAATCTTGTCAGGCGAAGACTTTGAGTGGTGGTAGCGTGGGGTAGGGTAGGGCAGGGCAGGGGAGAGAAGTCCTGGAAAGTAAGAGGCTAGGGTTGGGTTGGGTGGTGTAGGTCAGTAGGGCATCGATACGTAAACAAAGCGTTGTACAGATCTTCAGATTTCCTGTGTAGGTGAGACCATGCTGAGATTATTGCTGCTGCTGCTATAAATGTCTAAATGATGATGACGGTGGTGGTGACGATGGTATAAGTTGACTGTTGTGTCCGGCTATGATTGTGTGATGGCCAGGGGTTTGCTTCTGAGCAATAAGTGACACCTGCTAGAATAATCACGAATCTAGGCTGTGGTCATGTGTCTATGTTGAGTCTGGCAAAAACAACCCCCGACCTCCTCGTGGTGCCGGACGGGCAACGCTGTGGTGGGCAGTGCCGTGGGGGGAGGGCCAATTCCGATTGGCCTTTCCCCTCATGGCGTCTGTGACCACCACAGCGGCCAAATGGGGGCTCTGGACGGGTGCGAGGGGCTGGTAACCCCTCCACCTTCAATACATTACCACTAAACCACGTCTAAAATATCCAATTAATAAGCTTGTGCCGGGGGCCCCGGGGGGGCAGGCGTCTATGACGTCTCCTGGCCAAACCCGTTTTGGCGGAGCCAGGAGATTGAATATTTACCCTCGGGGCTCCTCCAGAAACAACAAAAAGCCACTACGTGTGGCCACGTGGAATGTTCGAACGCTCACTGCGGAGGAGAGGCTGCCACTCCTCTGTCGGGAGCTGGACCGGTACCGCCTGGATCTCTGTGGCATTCAGGAGGTCCGGTGGACCGGCTCTGGCTGGTGAACAGTCCTCTACTCGGGGCAGGAGACTGCCAAACAACAGGGTGTGGCTCTTCTTCTGAACAAAAGAATGAAGGGGGCGTGGGAGCGTGGCGGTGAGGTGTGGGAAGCTGTAAGCCCCAGGCTACTTTGGGCTCGCCTTCCCATCAACCGGAGGCGAGGAGTGGTGGTCGTGGTTACTTATGCCCCCACCGAAGACGAACATCCGTGGAGGGATGCAAGCAAAGCCGATGAGTCAGATGCCTTCTATGACCTGTCACAGGTGCTGGCTAAAGTGGTCCCTCGAGATAGAGTCATCTTGTTTGGTGACTTCAATGCCCGAGATGGTCATGATGCTGGCATCTGGTCTGGAGTGATTGGAAGGCATGGGCCAGATCAGCTCAATAGCAACGGCAGGAGGCTGCTAGATTTGTGCGCTGCAAATGGGCTTGTAATTACCAACACGCTGTTCCGGCATCGGCGCATCCACACAACATCATGGATGCATGCCGGGTCCAAGCAAGAGCATCTGCTGGACTACATATTGATGGAACAGCGGATGCGTGCCCATGTCCTTGACACCAGGACCTACCGTGGAGCTGATCTGCCCTCTGACCATCGACTTGTCATCTGTAAAATGCACCTGCCATTCTTCCACTCCGGTGGTGGGTGTACACCCAGGACCCGCTGCTGCTGACACTGGAGCGTGCCACTAAGAAGTGGGGCCTTACCATCAGCCCCATCAAAACTAAGCACCTGGGCAGTGTGCTCATGACCGGCTCCGGTTTAACAGCAGAGGTCTCACTCTGAATCAGTCGAGCGGCAATATCTTTTCATTGGTTGTGTAACGCTGTGTGAAAGCTACCTGGTCTGTCGCTCCGCACGAAGCTTCAAGTCTTCTCAGCGACGGTCATTCCATCCCTTCTCTACGGTTGCGAAACGTGGACCCCCCTAATGGAGCATCTTCGCAGATTGGAAACATTTAGGCTGGCCTGCCTACGATCCATCCTGGGTTTAACCAGGCTGGATTGTGTGAGGAGCTCACAAATCCTTGAAAGATCTGGGCAAAGTCCCATTGGTGAGCTCCTCCGCCAGGCAAGGCTGCGTTGGCTGGGTCATGTAGCCCGCATGCCCAGCCACCGCATGTCTAAACAGCTTTTTACGGCTGGATAGAGGGGGCTAAACGGGCGCGGCACGGGCTAGAGAAGAGATGGAGTGATGTGGTACAGGAGGACGTGGAGCTGAGTGGACTTGCCGATGACCCGTACCAGCGGTGTCAAGATCGGCCTCTGTGGAGGAGGCTCGTGAAGGACGCTACTGGGCAGTTGGAGGCAGTCGCCCTTCAACAACAACGGAGGGCGGAGGAGCTACACTCACAACAACGAGCGGAGCGCTGGGTGGCTAAAGCACAGCAAGTTGGTACAGTAGGGGGCACAGGTGGTGCATCAGCCAGTCATTTCGGTCATCTCGGTCAGTCGACCCGTGGCACCTGCTGGGTCTGCCCCGTGACCTCCTGCCAGCGGGCGTTCGACACTTCACGTGGTAGCCTCAAGGTGCACGTGGCCTGGCACAAGCGTCGTGGTGACGCCACCGCCACTTAGTGGCGAATGGCGGTTGTTGTTGATGTTGAGTTTGTAAATGATTCTTTTACACTTACTCGGACCATCTGTGTCTGTGGAACAGCAAAGCGCTTTATGGGTCTTTGGATTAGCTCCTGCATTGTGAGCATCTTGATTCTATGTTACAAATGTTGACTACCTCGCTTGGTACACAGGAGGTCGTGATTCAGAAATACTCTTAACGTCAGGGTAGGCTAAGGAGATGTTGACTACCTCGCTTGGTACACAGGAGGTCGTGATTATGAAATACTCTGTAGTCTAAGGAGATGTTGACTACCTCGCCTGGTACACAGGAGGTCGTGATTATGAAATACTCTGTAGTCTAAGGAGATGTTGACTACCTCGCCTGGTACACAGGAGGTCGTGATTATGAAATACTCTGTAGTCTAAGGAGATGTTGACTACCTCGCCAGGTGCACAGAAGGTCGTGAATATGAAATACTCTGTAGTCTACGGAGATGTTGACTACCTCGCCTGGTACACAGGAGGTCGTGATTATGAAATACTCTGTAGTCTAAGGAGATGTTGACTGCCTCGCCTGGTGCACAGGAGGTCGTGATTATGAAATACTCTGTAGTCTAAGGAGATGTTGACTACCTCGCCTGGTGCACAGGAGGTCGTGATTATGAAATACTCTGTAGTCTACGGAGATGTTGACTGCCTCGCCTGGTGCACAGGAGGTCGTGAATATGAAATACTCTGTAGTCTACGGAGATGTTGACTACCTCGCCTGGTACACAGGAGGTCGTGAATATGAAATACTCTGTAGTCTAAGGAGATGTTGACTACCTCGCCTGGTGCACAGGAGGTCGTGATTATGAAATACTCTGTAGTCTACGGAGATGTTGACTGCCTCGCCTGGTGCACAGGAGGTCGTGATTATGAAATACTCTGTAGTCTACGGAGATGTTGACTACCTCGCCTGGTACACAGGAGGTCGTGATTATGAAATACTCTGTAGTCTACGGAGATGTTGATTACCTCGCCTGGTACACAGGAGGTCGTGAATATGAAATACTCTGTAGTCTACGGAGATGTTGACTACCTCGCCTGGTACACAGGAGGTCGTGAATATGAAATACTCTGTAGTCTACGGAGATGTTGACTACCTCGCCTGGTACACAGGAGGTCGTGATTATGAAATACTCTGTAGTCTAAGGAGATGTTGACTACCTCGCCTGGTGCACAGGAGGTCGTGAATATGAAATACTCTTAACGCCGCTGTGAGCTAAGGAGATATTGACTGCCTCGCCTACACGTGTACACACACACGTGTACACACACACGTGTACACACAGACACGTGTACATACAGACACGTGTACACACAGACGTGTACACACACACGTGTACATACAGACACGTGTACACACAGACGTGTACACACACACGTGTACACACACACGTGTACACACAGACACGTGTACACACAGACGTGTACACACACACACGTGTACATACACGTGTAAACACACACGTGTACACACATACACACATGTACACACAGACACACGTGTAAACACACACACGTGTAAACACACGTGTACACACACAGTGTACACACACACACAGTGTACACACACAGTGTAAAAACACGTGTACACACACACAGTGTACACACACACACAGTGTACACACCCACAGTGTACACACACACACGTGTAAAAACACGTGTACACACACACGTGTACACACACACGTGTACACACACGTGTAAACACACGTGTACACACAGACACGTCTACACACACACACACGTGTACACACACACACGTGTACACACAGACACGTGTACACACACACACGTGTACACACACACAGTGTACACACACAGACACACGTGTACACACACACACGTGTACACACACACACGTGTACACACAGACACGTGTACACACACGTGTACACACACACACGTGTACACACACACACGTATACACATACGTGTACACACACACACGTGTACACACACACGTGTACACACACACACGTGTACACACACACGTGTACACACACACACGTATACACACACGTGTACACACACACACGTGTACACACACACGTGTACACACACACGTGTACACACACACACGTGTACACACAGACACGTGTAAACAAACACACGTGTACACACAGACACACACGTGTAAACAAACACACGTATACACACACGTGTACACACAGACACACACGTGTACACACACACACGTATACACACACGTGTACACACACACGTGTACACACACACACGTGTAAACAAACACACGTGTACACACAGACACACACGTGTAAACAAACACACGTGTACACACACAGACACGTGTACACCGGAATGCGGCTCCGCTGGTGTCACCGCTCACGAATTCGCGATTCAGATGCAGAGCACCTTCCTGACCTGCTCCATTCCACGTTGGTGAGTTGGTGGGTGAGTTAGTGGGTGGGTGAGTGGGTGAGTGGGTGGGTGGGTGAGTGGGTGGGTGGATGAGTGGGTGAGTGGGTGGGTGAGTGGGTGAGTGGGTGAGTGAGTTGGTGGGTGAGTGGGTGGGTGGGTGAGTGAGTGGGTGAGTGAGTGGGTGGGTGAGTGGGTGGGTAGGTGAGTGGGTGGGTGAGTGGGTGGGTGAGTGGGTGGGTGGGTGGGTGAGTGAGTGGGTGAGTGAGTGGGTGGGTGAGTGGGTGGGTAGGTGAGTGGGTGGGTGGGTGAGTGGGTGGGTGAGTGGGTGAGTGAGTGGGTGGGTGGGTGAGTGAGTGAGTTGGTGGGTGAGTGGGTGGGTGGGTGAGTGAGTGGGTGAGTGAGTGGGTGGGTGAGTGGGTGGGTAGGTGAGTGGGTGGGTGGGTGAGTGGGTGGGTGAGTGGGTGAGTGAGTGGGTGAGTGAGTGGGTGAGTGAGTGGGTGAGTGGGTGGGTGAGTGGGTGGGTGAGTGGGTGAGTGAGTGAGTGGGTGAGTGAGTGGGTGAGTGGGTGGGTGAGTGAGTGGGTGAGTGGGTGAGTTGGTGGGTGGGTGGGTGAGTGGGTGGGTGAGTGAGTGAGTGGGTGGGTTAGTGAGTGGGTGAGTGGGTGGGTTAGTGAGTGGGTGGGTGGGTGGGTGAGTGGGTGAGTGAGTGGGTGGGTGGGTGGGTTAGTGAGTGGGTGGGTGGGTTAGTGAGTGGGTTAGTGAGTGGGTGAGTGGGTGGGTGAGTGAGTGGGTGGGTGAGTGGGTGAGTGAGTGGGTGGGTGGGTGGGTTAGTGAGTGGGTGAGTGGGTGAGTGGGTGGGTGGGTGAGTGGGTGAGTGGGTGGGTGGGTGAGTGGGTGAGTGGGTGGGTGAGTGGGTGAGTGAGTTGGTGGGTGAGTGGGTGGGTGGGTGAGTGAGTGGGTGAGTGAGTGGGTGGGTGAGTGGGTGGGTAGGTGAGTGGGTGGGTGGGTGAGTGGGTGGGTGAGTGGGTGAGTGGGTGAGTGAGTTGGTGGGTGAGTGGGTGGGTGGGTGGGTGAGTGAGTGGGTGAGTGGGTGGGTAGGTGAGTGGGTGGGTGGGTGAGTGGGTGGGTGAGTGGGTGAGTGAGTGGGTGAGTGAGTGGGTGAGTGGGTGGGTGAGTGAGTGGGTGAGTGGGTGAGTTGGTGGGTGGGTGGGTGAGTGGGTGGGTGAGTGAGTGGGTGGGTTAGTGAGTGGGTGAGTGGGTGGGTGGGTGGGTGAGTGTGTGGGTGAGTGGGTGAGTGAGTGGGTGGGTGGGTGGGTTAGTGAGTGGGTGGGTGGGTGGGTTAGTGAGTGGGTTAGTGAGTGGGTGAGTGGGTGGGTGAGTGAGTGGGTGGGTGAGTGGGTGAGTGAGTGGGTGGGTGGGTGGGTTAGTGAGTGGGTTAGTGAGTGGGTGAGTGAGTGGGTGGGTGAGTGGGTGAGTGAGTGAGTGGGTGGGTGGGTGGGTGAGTGGGTGAGTGAGTGAGTGGGTGAGTGAGTGAGTGGGTGGGTGAGTGGGTGGGTGGGTGAGTGGGTGAGTGAGTGGGTGGGTTAGTGAGTGGGTGAGTGAGTGGGTTAGTGAGTGAGTGGGTGGGTGAGTGGGTGGGTGGGTGAGTGGGTGGGTGAGTGGGTGGGTGAGTGGGTGGGTGGGTGAGTGGGTGGGTGGGTGAGTGGGTGAGTGGGTGGGTGAGTGAGTGAGTGGGTGGGTGGGTGAGTGGGTGGGTGAGTGGGTGGGTGGGTGGGTGGGTGGGTGAGTGGGTGGGTGAGTGGGTGGGTGAGTGGGTGAGTGAGTGGGTGGGTGGATTAGTGAGTGGGTGGGTGGGTGGGTTAGTGAGTGGGTTAGTGAGTGGGTGAGTGGGTGGGTGAGTGAGTGGGTGGGTGAGTGGGTTAGTGAGTGGGTGAGTGGGTGGGTGAGTGAGTGGGTGGGTGAGTGGGTGAGTGAGTGGGTGGGTGGGTGGGTGAGTGGGTGGGTGGGTGGGTTAGTGAGTGGGTGAGTGAGTGGGTTAGTGAGTGGGTGGGTGGGTGAGTGGGTGGGTGGGTGGGTGAGTGGGTGGGTGAGTGGGTGGGTGGGTGAGTGGGTGGGTGGGTGAGTGGGTGAGTGAGTGGGTGGGTGAGTGGGTGAGTGGGTGGGTGGGTGGGTGAGTGGGTGGATGAGCGGGTGGTTGGGTGGATGGGTGGGTGAGCGAGTGGGTGGATGGGTGGGTGAGCGAGTGGGTGGATGGGTGGGTGAGCGAGTGGGTGAGTGGGTGGGTGATATGGTGAGTTGGTGAGTGGGTGAGTGGGTGGGGGAGCGGTTGAGTGAGTTGGTGAGTGAGTGCCTGAGTGAGTTGGTGAACAGCACTTGCCCCTGCAGTCTGTTAGAGGCTACCTGGGGTATCTTTGTCTAGAACTGGTACCCTGAGTACGATCTTCTCCTAGGGGAGCGGTGGGTGTAGTGGTTAGCGCTACGCTACGCTGCCAACCTGGCAACCCGAGTTCGATTTCCACTCACGGCCAACACCGCCGGTGACGATTATCTGAACCGATTACCTGGGCCTCCCTTAGGTCGACTCAGCCTCAAATGAGTACCTGGTGTAGCTGTGTAGTGTAGTGAACATCTCTACTGGGGAGACAAAGGCGGCCGGGCGTGGTGCTGGCCACCCACCCACTCGTGTGCCGTGCCGGCCTTCATAGGTGCTCGCTAACAGCACTTGCCCCTACAGTCTGTTAAGGCTATACAGGGGATCTTTCTGTGTGTGTGTGTAGGTGTATGTGTAGGTGTGTGTGTGTGTAGATGTGTGTATGTAGGTGTGTGTGTAGGTGTAGGTGTGTGTGTAGGTGTATGTGTAGGTGTGTGTGTTGGTGTGTAGGTGTGTGTGTGTAGGTGTGTGTAAGATTGTGTGTAGGTGTGTGTGTAGATGTGTGTATGTAGGTGTGTGTGTAGGTGTAGGTGTGTGTGTAGGTGTATGTGTGTGTAAGAGTGTGTGTAGGTATGTGTGTGTGTATGTGTGTGTGTATGTGTGGAGGTGTGTGTGTGGGTGTGTGTGTGTGTAGGTGTATGTGTGTCGGTGTAGGTATGTGTGTGTAGGTGTGTGTGTGTCGGTGTGTATGTAGGTGTGTGTGTAGGTGTGTGTGTAGGTGTGTGTGTGTAGGTGTGTGTGTGTCGGTGTAGGTATGTGTGTGTAGGTGTATGTAGGTGTGTGTGTGTATAGGTGGGGAGCTGTGGTGCAGCGGTTAGCGCGCTACGATACCGGTTCACTGACACACACACCTACACACACACAGACAAACACACACAGACACACACAGACACACACACAGACACACACTCACAGACACACATACAAACACACACACAAACACACTCACACACAGACACACACACACAGACACACACACACATACAACACACACACAAACACACTCACACACAGACACACACATACAGACACACACACACAGACACACAGACACACACATGGCACTGTACACACGCACTGTACAAAATGTTCAAATGCCTCACTGTCACGAGCGGAACTCTGAGAGAAACCCTCACACAGACATAGGTAGAGCGGTCCCAGCTAGACCACGAGGCTCGCAGGGGCAAGGGCGAGATGGCACACACACAGACACACTACATATAGATACACACACACACACAGACAGACACACACATACAGACACACACACTCACTACATACACAGACACACACACAGACACATAGACACACACACACACACGCACTACACACAGACACACACACTGACACACACACACTGACACACACACAGACACACACAGACACACACACACTGACACACAACAACAACAACCGCCATTCGCCACTAAGTGGCGGTGACGTCACCACGACGCTTGTGCCAGGCCATGTGCACCTTGAGGCTACCACGTGAAGTGTCGAACGCCCGCTGGCAGGAGGTCACGGGGCAGACCCAGCAGGTGCCACGGGTCGACTGACCGAGATGACCGAGATGACTGGCTGATGCACCACCTGTGCCCCCTACTGTGCCAACTTGCTGTGCTTTAGCCACCCGGCGCTCCGCTCGTTGTTGTGAGCGTCGCTCCTCCGCCCTCCGTTGTTGTTGGAGGGCGACTGCCTCCAACTGCCCAGTAGCGTCCTTCACGAGCCTCCTCCACAGAGGCCGATCTTGACACCGCTGGTACCAGTCATCGGCAAGTCCACTCAGCTCCACGTCCTCCTGTACCACATCACTCCATCTCTTCTCCAGCCCGTGCCGCGCCCGTGTAGCCCCCTCGATCCGGCCGAACAAAAGCTGTTTAGGCATGCGGTGGCTGGGCATGCGGGCTACATGACCCAGCCAACGCAGCCTTGCCTGCCGGAGGAGCTCACCGATGGGACTTTGCCCAGATCTTTCAAGGATTTGTGAGCTCCTCACACAATCCAGCCTGGTTAAACCCAGGATGGATCGTAGGCAGGCCAGCCTAAATGTTTCCAACCGGCGAAGATGCTCCATTAGGGGGGTCCACGTTTCGCAAGCGTAGAGAAGGGAGGGAATGACTGTAGCCGAGAAGACCTGAAGCTTCGTGCAGAGCGACAGACCAGGTAGCTTCCACACAGCGTTACGCAACCGATGAAAAGATATTGCCGCTCGACTGATTCGAGCGGCAATGTTAAACCGGAGCCGGTCATGAGCACACTGCCCAGGTATGGGAAACTCTCCACTCTCTCCACTACTACCCCATCACCGATTGGGAGTTGTGGGGGTGGAGTGTCTGATGGTACAAAATACCCAGGCAGGTGCTTAGTTTTGGTGGGGCTGATGGTAAGGCCCCACCTCTTAGTGGCACGCTCCAGTCTCAGCAGCAGCATCTGCAACTCCTCTTCTGAATGAGCAGCTATTACCAAATCATCGGCATACATAACGTGATTGACCAATAGGGAGCCATCCCTTGATCGCACCCGGGCATCGATCAGCCTCCCATTATATCTGTACCAAATGGAAATTTCCCCGGTACAGCTATTGAAGGCTTCACGAACTACGCAGTCAAAATAGATGTTAAATAATGTGGGAGCCAGAGGACATCCCTGTTGTTTACAGGGAATGGCTCCGACTCCCGGCCACGTAGTTTTACCCGGGCCTGCTCACCTAACAACCCAGAGTCCAGTCCTACTGATGGTATCATAGGCCTTGACCAGGTCAATAAAGCAGAGATGTAGGTCTTGTTGGAATTCGCTACACTTCTGCTGTAGCAGACGGACAGAAAAGATGGCATCTGTGCAGGACCGCCCTTTCCTGAAACCGCAACTGTAAACCCACCACCACAACTGTGAACCCACCACTAGAATCGTAAACCCACCACCACCACAACTGTAACCCCACCACCACCACAACTGTAACCCCACCACCACAACTGTAACCCCACCACCACAACTGTAAACCCACCACCACCACAACTATAAACCCACCACCACCACAACTGCAAACCCATCACCACAATTGCAAACTCACCACCACCACTGTATACCCACAACCACAACTGTACACCACCACCACCACAACTGTAAACCCACCACTATAATTGTAAATTTCCATAAACAAACGGAGAACTTAGACGGGAGGGAAATCCCCTACTGTGCAGAAAGGTTTCTGTATTATCACTCGACAATGAGGTGATGTCAACCACCGTCAATCAAACTCCGCCCCCGCCCACCGTAAAGATATTGCAACTACTGTAATGTAGAGTCGTGACGCGCGGATTTATGATTAACCGGGGCATAAATAAACATTGGGTAACTACAATTTTTAAAAATAATCACCGTATTTACTCTATCACGGGACCTCTCTTGCCAGTATCAAAATACAATTGAACCTCGGAGATTGAACGCGCCAGGACTCGATACAAATCGGTGTTCGAACGAGATCTCCGAACAATTTTTGCCCCGAAAGCCGAACGAAATTCGGAGGTCAAACGGGGCAATCTGTACGGCTGTATGGCCCAGTGAGCATGACGCTTGCCCAGACAAACGTTTTTTACCACCTCCACCTCCTCCTCCTCCTCACCACCATCCACTGAAGCCAGGCAAAGAGTGAAGGTCAATGTTCTTGGTTCTTTCGGTAAAGTCACGTAGAAGGGAAATGATTAAAGAATAAAAATAAAACATAATAACACTTCGATTTAAAGCTTTCGTGACTGCGGCAGGGATTCATCTTCTGGTTCTTTCGGTAAAGTCGTCACGTAGAAGGGAAATGATTAAAAGAATAAAAATAAAACATAATAACACTTCGATTTAAAGCTTTCGTGACTGCGGCAGGGATTCATCTTCTTGGTTCTTTCGGTAAAGTCGTCACTTAGAAGGGAAATGATTAAAAGAATAAAAATAAAACGTAATAAATTTCGATTTAAAGCTTTCGTGACTGCGGCAGGGATTCATCTTCTTGGTTCTTTCGGTAAAGTCGTCACGTAGAAGGGAAATAATAAAAGAATAAAAATAAAACATATTACACTTCGATTTAAAGCTTTCGTGACTGCGGCAGGGATTCATCTTCTTGGTTCTTTCGGTAAAGTCACGTAGAAGGGAAATGATTAAAAGAATAAAAATAAAACATAATGACACTTCGATTTAAAGCTTTCGTGACTGCGGCAGGGATTCATCTTCTTGGTTCTTTCGGTAAAGTCGTCACGTAGAAGGGAAATGATTAAAGAATAAAAATAAAACATAATAAATTTCGATTTAAAGCTTTCGTGACTGCGGCAGGGATTCATGTTCTTGGTTCTTTCGGTAAAGTCACGTAGAAGGGAAATGATTAAAAGAATAAAAATAAAACATAATAAATTTCGATTTAAAGCTTTCGTGACTGCGGCAGGGATTCATCTTCTTGGTTCTTTCGGTAAAGTCACGTAGAAGGGAAATGATTAAAAGAATAAAATAAAACATAATAAATTTCGATTTAAAGCTTTCGTGACTGCGGCAGGGATTCATCTTCTTGGTTCTTTCGGTAAAGTCGTCACGTAGAAGGGAAATGATTAAAAGAATAAAAATAAAACATAATAAATTTCGATTTAAAGCTTTCGTGACTGCGGCAGGGATTCATGTTCTTGGTTCTTTCGGTAAAGTGACGTAGAAGGGAAATACTAAAATAATAAAAATAACACGTAATAAAATAATAAAAATATAACATATTAAAATAATAAACATAAAACATAATAAAATAATAAAAATAAAAGATAATAACATTTCGATTTAAAGCTTTCGTGACTGCAGGGATTCATCTTCTTGGTTCTTTCGGTAAAGTCATCACGTAGAAGGGAAGTAATAAAATAATAAAATAAAACATAATAAAATAATTTATTTCCCTCTACGTGACTTTACCGAAAGAACCAAGAAGATGAATCCCTGCAGTCACGAAAGCTTGAACTTATTTCATTTATTCCATATATTTATAAATGTATCCCCATTTATTTATTTATTTATTGTGTTCCTAGTTTTTTCGTAATTTTGTGAATGTAATTACTGTAAAACTTCGCGTAAAATGCTTTGTAAAGAAAGATTTCTTGTAGTAGTAGTAGGTTTTTGCCCCTTTAAACTGGTACAAAACTGACACCTTTATTCAAGGCATCATGTTTGCAATAACCACAACACAAGTAGTCAAAAAAAAAACTACTACTATATTGTGCCACTGGTAAAGGAGATGTCTCATAGTGTAAATGCTTCACCCCGAGCTCTCAATACTCTGATGGTGCGCTGTCTTTGAGTTGTACGCCTTTTGGCGTCATCTGGTCCAACACCAGTGAGACTAGGCTCTAAGAAAGCTGTCTCGGGTGTGGACCAATCAACTTCAAGGACAGTGCATATCATTATCATCATCATCAGAGTTGTTTCTTTTTGTTTGCATGTTGACTGCTTGTGTTGTGGTTATTGCAAACATGATGCCTTGAATGAAGGTGTACGTTTGTACCAGTTAAAAGGGTAAAAATCTACTACTATATTTTGCCACTGGTAAAGGAGGTCTCAGTATAAATGCTCACCCGAGCTCTCAATACTCTGATAGTGCGCTGTCTTTGAGTTGTACGCCTTTTGGTATCATCTGGTCCACACCAATGGAGACTAGGCTCTAAGAAAAGCTGTCTCGGGTGTGGACCAATCAACTTCAAGGACAGTGCATATCATTATCATCATCAGAGTTGTTTCTTTTTGTTTGCATTTTGACTGCTTGTGTTGTGGTTATTGCAAACATGATGCCTTGAATGAAGGTGTACGTTTTGTACCAGTTAAAAGGGTAAAAATCTACTACTATATTTGCCACTGGTAAAAGCGATCTCATAGAGAGAGATTCTTGTGTCTGGAACCAATCAACGGGATTACATGAATTCTTATGGGGAGAATTAATTCGGTGTTCGAGCAAACCGTGTTCGAATGGCCTTCTGGAACTAATCAAGTCCGATCTGCGGGGTAGCACTGTCTAAGAATATGTTTTACCTTTAGAGCAATAAGACAATTGTGATAATTGTTTTTTTACCCTTCTATCTGGCAACAAAACTGACACCTTTTTACAAGGAGCCATGTTTGCATAGACCGCAATGCCTGCAGTCATAATGCAAACAAAAACATAACTTTGATAATGTATGTGCACTGTCCTTGAAGTTGATTGGTCCACACCCGAGACAGCTTTCCTTAGAGCCTAGTCTCACATGGGTTGAACCAGATGACGCCAAAAGGCGCACAAGACATTGTGTTGAGATGTTAAAGCCCCAAACCCGTTGGTGTTTTATTTAGTTATTTAGCGAATTCACCTGGTAGCCTTCTACTTGCGATGGAGATGCGTTACGATGACCCCATCATCGTAAGTCGAAAATATCGTAAGTTGAAGATGTCCTCGTCTTAAAGAATGGTTACAATTGAGCAAAACAGAGCAATTTACTGTAGCGTACTGTATAAACTATACACTGTACGTATTTATTAATTACAATACTGTATTGCACAGTCAAATGTATAAAAAAAACAAAAACAAGGTCATTTCTTAGCCTACCGATATGAAATGCAATTTAGTAGAAAGTTTCTTCAGGAAACAATCACATCTTCTGTTATTAAAACGTTTAACATCATGCATTGAACGTATCGTATCGTGGTAACCCTAAAATGAAATCGCTAAAGCTACGTATCTAGTGTAGTGTATAGTGTAGTGTATAGTGTAGTAGTGTAGTGTATAGTGTAGTGTATAGTGTAAAGTGTAGTGTATAGTGTAGTGTATAGTGTAGTGTATAGTGTAGTAGTGTATAGTGTATTGTATAGTGTAGTGTATAGTGTAGTGTAGTGTTAGTGCAGTGTATAGTGTAGTGTATAGTGTAGTGTATAGTGTAGTGTATAGTGTGTGTGTAGTGTAGTGTATAGTGTAGTAGTGTATAGTGTATTGTATAGTGTAGTGTATAGTGTAGTGTATAGTAGTGTAGTGTATAGTGTAGTGTATAGTGTAGTAGTGCATAGTAGTATAGTGTAGTGTATAGTGTAATGTATAGTGTAGTGTATAGTGTAGTAGTGTATAGTAGTAGTAGTGTATAGTGTAGTGTATAGTGTAGTAGTGTATAGTGTAGTGTATAGTGTAGTAGTGTATAGTGTAGTATGTATAGTGTAGTGTAATAGTATAGTGTATAGTGTAGTGTATAGTGTATAAGTGTAGTAGTGTATAGTGTTTTGTATAGTGTAGTGTATAGTTTAGTGTATAGTAGTGTAGTGTATAGTGTAGTATATAGTGTAGTAGTGTATAGTAGTATAGTGTAGTGTATAGTGTAGTGTATAGTGTAGTGTATAGTAGTGTAGTGTATACATGCATTGAACGTATCGTAACGTATCACATTGTACTCTACTCTACAAACATTCTGTCTGTCGTCTGCATACTTGAAACGATGTTCGGTTGTTGATAGCAGTTTGTTTACCGCCAATCGTAAGATCGAAACATCGTAAGTCGGACCCCATCGTAACTCGGAGACCACCTGTATCTGTGGTTCAAGCCGGACGTGATCCCTTGCAAGAAGGTCCCATGATGTAGCTGTTTCACCACGAGCTCTCAATGCCCTCATAGTGGCATTGCGTCTGTGCTCTCCGCATTTCAGCAGCGTACTCTGGTCCCTAACACTGTTCGTGAGACCGGGCTCCAGAGGGTCGAAACCGGGGTACCGATACCCCGTACCCTACCCGATACCCGGCTACCTTTGCCCGGCCGGGTACGGGTACCCGTTTGTGACCTGGTGCGGCCGGGTACCGGTACGGGTAGGCCGTGAGTCACGGGTGGAGTAACCGTTTGTCATCAATTCAGGTAGGGTACGGCGGGTAGCCGTTTGCAACCCTGGTGCGGCCGGGTACCGGTACGGGTAGGCCGTGAGTCACCGGTGAGTAACCGTTTGTCACTCAATTCAGGTAGGGTACGGGTACGGGTAGCCGTTTGCAACCCTGGTGCGGCCGCGGGTAAGGAATCAAAACCCGTTTGCGACCTCTGCCGGGCTCTAAAGAAAGCCGTCTCTGGTGTGGACCAATCAGTTTCAAAGACAACGCCATCGTAGAACTAACTACCAGAGCACGGTTTTTTCGTTCATCTGCATGCTTCACCGCAAGTTTTTTGTTTGTGTCTAGTGCAGTAAAACATGATTCCTTTGTACCATTTGGCTCACTCGTTCGGCAAAGTCACGTAGGTATAAAGTAAAATAAATCACGACGTTTCGGGCGCAACGCAAGCGCCCGTCATCAGCAGTCGCGAAAGCTTCGGATCAAGAATATGGTTCTTTTGCTCAAAAGGTTTTCAGTTTGGCACGTTGACGCCACAAAACATAACTCCCGTTTCATCGCCGCCAGAAAGGGTTCAAACGTCGTGTTCTCGTACTTTCTCCACTCCGCGCTTACCGCTCCACCCAATGCCCCCCCTTCTTCGAGAATACGTGAGGTGGGTGGGTGGGGGGGGTCAAGCTGTTACACATAAAACTGCTCGCGTGGAGAGATGATGGTGAAGGTGGAACACTAACAAGCGGGATAGAGAAACGCTCGCGTGTGTCTATACAGATACACAACAAAGGCTCATTCCTAGCAGCATGCTTCAGCCGAACCACCTCTACATAACAAAAGGCTCAGTCCATTTACACGCACCTTTACATCAGCCGCACCTTAACAGCTCTTAGAACCTCCGATTTCAACCAGTCTACACAACAAAGGCTCATTCTGGCAGCGGTTTCAGCCACACCACCTCTACATAACAAAGGCTCAGTCCCAATTTACAGCAGCCACACATTTACATCAGCCTCGCTTTAAAAACTCTTGGAACCTCCCAGTTCAACCAGTTTACACAACAAAGGCTCATTCATGGCAGCGGTTTCAGCCACCACCTCTACATAACAAAAGGCTCAGTCCCATTTACACTTTACATCAGCCGCACCTTAACAACTCTTGAACCTCCGATTTCAACCAGTCTACACAACAAAGGCTCATTCTTGGCAGCGGTTTCAGCTGCACCACCTCTACATAACAAAAGGCTCAGTCCCATTTACAGCAGCCACATTTACATCAGCCGCACCTTAACAACTCTTGGAACCTCCGATTTCAACCCGTCTACACAACAAAGGCTCATTCTTGGCAGCGGTTTCAGCTGCACCACCTCTACATAACAAAAGGCTCAGTCCCATTTACAGCACCGTTTACATCAGCCGCACCTTAACAACTCTTGGAACCTCCATTTCAACCCGTCTACACAACAAAGGCTCATTTGGCAGCGGTTTCAGCCACACCACCTCTACATAACAAAAGGCTCAGTCCCATTTACACCTTACATCAGCCGCACCTTAACAACTCTTGGAACCTCCGTTTCAACCATCTACACAACAAAGACTCATTCCTGGCAGCGGTTTCAGCCACACCACCTCTACATAACAAAAGGCTCAGTCCAATTTACACGCACCGTTACATCAGCCGCACCTTAACAACTCTTGGAACCTTCCAGTTCAACCATTCTACACAACAAAGGCTCATTCTGGCAGCGGTTTCAGCTGCACCACCTCTACATAACAAAAGGCTCAGTCCCATTTACACCTTTACATCAGCCGCACCTTAACAACTCTTGGAACCTTCCAGTTCAACCAGTCTACACAACAAAGGCTCATTCCTGGCAAGGTTTCAGCCACCACCTCTGCATAACAAAAGGTGTCAGTCCCATTTACACCTTTACATCAGCCGCACCTTAACAACTCTTGGAACTTCCAGTTCAACCAGTCTACACAACAAAGACTCATTCCTGGCAAGCGTTTCAGCCGCACCACCTCTACATAACAAAAGGCTCAGTCCCAATTTACACAGCTTTACATCAGCCGCACCTTAACAACTCTTGGAACCTCCGATTTCAACCAGTCTATACAACAAAGACTCATTCTTGGCAGCGGTTTCAGCCACACCTCTACATAACAAAGGCTCAGTCCCATTTACACGCACCTTTACATCAGCCGCACCTTAACAACTCTTGAACCTCCGATTTCAACCAGTCTACACAACAAAGGCTCATTCTTGGCAGCGTTTCAGCCAACCACCTCTACATAACAAAAGGCTCAGTCCCATTACACAGCCACACTTTACATCAGCCTCACTTAACAACTCTTTTCAACCAGTCTACACAACAAAGGCTCATTCCTAACAGCGTGCTTCAGCCGCACCGAACCTCACAATATAAATCCAGGCCTGCCTTGCTCCTTCCACCCTCAACCAGTATATATACAAGGACTGTTTTCTTGGATTTCTCTTTACTTGATACAGCAATCGTGCTGTGACGGTTCCACCTGAAGACGGAAGCTTGTGTTGCCTCCGAAACGTCGTGATTTTTATTTTACTTTTATTAATTTAAGTTTTAAAATTTGTACCTACTTGACTTTACCGAAAAAACCCAAGAATATGAATATCTATACAAGGAGTCCCTCTCGTTGCGAAGATTCGACTCACGGACTTTCAGAGGTGCCAACAAAGGTCTGACAAGATGTTAAGTAAATGTGGGAGCCTGAGGACATCACTGTCGCACCCCAAGGTGAACAGGAAACGGCTCCGACTCCCGGCCACGTAGTTTTACCCGGGGCCCGCTCACCATCATGAAGGTCCTTAATGATCGTGAGCAGAGGGTCAGGGACTCCGAAAGCACGAAGAACAACCCAGAGCCCAGGCCTACTGATGGTATCATAGGCCTTGACCAGGTCAATAAAGCAGAGATGTAGGTCTTGTTGGAATTCCCTACACCTCTGCTGTAGCAGACGGACAGAGAATATGGCATCTGTGCAGGACCGCCCTTTCCCGAAACCGCATTGG
>WFAB01002844.1:0-25790 GCA_018977245.1 Lethenteron camtschaticum | reverse complement strand
CGAGTGAGTGGGCGAGTGATGGTGAGTGGGTGGAGTGGGGTGGGCGAGTGGGTGAGTGGGGTGAGTGGGGGTGGGGCAAGTGGGTGAGTGAGTGGGGTGAGTGGGTGAAGTGGGTGAGTGGGTGGGTGGGGAGGATGGAGTGGGGGAGTGGGGGGGTGGGTGGTGAGTGGGTGGGGTGAGTGAGTGGGTGGGTGAGTGGGTGGGTGAGTGAGTGAATGAGTGGGTGGGTGGGTGGGTGAGTGGGTGAGTGGGTGGGTGGGTAGGTGAGTGAGTGGGTGGGTGGGTGAGTGGGTGAGTGGGTGGGTGAGTGGGTGAGTGGAGTGGGTGGGTGGGGTGAGTGGGTGGTGGGTGAGTGGTGAGTGAGTGAGTGGGTGAGTGAGTGAGTGACTGAGTGAGTGAGTGGTGAGTGAGTGGGTGAGTGAGTGAGTGGGTGGGTGAGTGAGTGAGTGAGTGGCTGAGTGAGTGAGTGGCTGAGTGAGTGAGTGGCTGAGTGAGTGAGTGGCTGAGTGAGTGAGTGGCTGAGTGAGTGAGTGGGTGAGTGAGTGGTGACTGAGTGAGTGAGTGGTGAGTGAGTGGGTGAGTGAGTGGTGAGTGAGTGAGTGGTGAATGAGTGAGTGGTGAGTGAGTGAGTGGTGAGTGAGTGGTGAGTGAGTGAGTGGGTGAGTGAGTGACTGAGTGAGTGGTGAGTGAGTGAGTGGGTGGGTGAGTGAGTGAGTGAGTGGCTGATTGAGTGAGTGGCTGAGTGAGTGAGTGGCTGAGTGAGTGAGTGGCTGAGTGAGTGAGTGGCTGAGTGAGTGAGTGGCTGAGTGAGTGAGTGGGTGAGTGAGTGAGTGAGTGGGTGAGTGAGTGAGTGGGTGAGTGAGTGAGTGAGTGACTGAGTGAGTGAGTGGCTGAGTGAGTGAGTGAGTGGCTGAGTGAGTGAGTGGCTGAGTGAGTGAGTGGGTGAGTGAGTGAGTGAGTGGCTGAGTGAGTGAGTGGGTGAGTGAGTGAGTGAGTGAGTGAGTGAGTGGTGAGTGAGTGAGTGGTGAGTGAGTGGTGAGTGAGTGGGTGAGTGAGGAGTGGTGAGTGGCTGAGTGAGTGGTGAGTGAGTCCTCACCGCGCCGGTAGCGAGATCTACGTTTGCATTTGAGGTCTCCATCATCATCGTCCAGCCCACGCTTGTGGTGGAGGTTGTGGACACCTCCACCACCACCTCCACCACCACCTCCACCACCACCAGCAGCAGCAGGGTCTGAGAGTCAGAGACAACATCACAGTGAGGTGATGGTGGTGGCGATGGTGGTGATGATGGTGGTGGTGATGGTGGTGGTGGTTTTGATGGTGATGATGGTGGTGATGGTGGTGGTGATGATGATGGTGATGATGGTGGTGGTGGTGGTGGTAGTGATGGTGATGGTGGTGGTGATGGTGATGGTGGTGATGGTGGTGATGGTGGTGGTGATGGTGGTGATGGTGATGGTGGTGGTGATGGTGGTGGTGATGGTGGTGGTGGTGTTGGTGGTGGTGATGATGATGATGATGGTGGTGGTGGTGATGGTGGTGATGGTGGTGATGATGGTGGTGATGGTGGTGTTGGTGGTGGTGATGATGATGATGATGGTGGTGGTGGTGATGGTGGTGATGGTGGTGATGATGGTGGTGATGGTGGTGGTGGTGATGGTGGTGATGATGATGATGATGGTGGTGGTGATGGTGGTGGTGATGATGATGATGGTGGTGGTGATGGTGGTGATGGTGGTGATGGTGGCGATGGTGGTGGTGGTGATGGTGGTGGTGATGGTGGTGATGGTGGTGATGGTGGTGGTGATGGTGGTGGTGATGGTGGTGATGGTGGTGGTGATGGTGGTGATGGTGGTGGTGATGGTGACACTTCGCTCACCCCCCACGCTCACCCCCCTCATCACTCATGCTCACCCACCTCACCCCCCACGCTCACCCCCCTCACCCCCCACGCTCACCCCCCTCACCCCCCACGCTCACCCCCCTCACCCCCCACGCTCACCCCCTCACCCCCCACGCTCACCCCCCTCACCCCCCACGCTCACCCCCCTCACCACCCCCCTCACCACCCCCCTCACCACCCACGCTCACCCCCTCACCCCCACGCTCACCCCCCCACGCTCACCCCCCCACGCTCACCCCCCCCACGCTCACCCCCCTCACCACCCCCTCACCACCCCCCTCACCACCCCCCTCACCACCCCCACGCTCACCCCCCACGCTCACCCCCCTCACCACCCCCCTCACCACCCACACGCTCACCCCCCACGCTCACCCCCCCCACGCTCACCCCCACGCTCACCCCCTCACCCCCACGCTCACCCCCTCACCCCCACGCTCACCCCCTCACCCCCACGCTCACCCCCCACGCTCACCCCCCCCACGCTCACCCCCGCTCCGCTGTGGGTGGAGTGGAGTGTGTGTCCGGGTGGAGGGGAGGGGGTCCATCCCCAGCACCTTGTGAACCTGACCCAGCGCCATGAGGCGCAGCGCGTGCTGGGGACAGTACACGTACAGTGCGTACAGTGAGTACAGTACACGCACAGTATGTACAGTGAATACAGTACACTACAGTACATACAGGGAGTACAGTACACGCACAGTACGTACGGTGCATACAGTGCGCGTACAGTGCGTACAGCGAGTACAGTGCATACAGTACATACAGCGCACAGAGTATGTAGTGACTACAGTACACGTACAGTACGCACAGTGAGTACAGTACGCATGCAGTATGTACAGTGCATGCAGTACATACAGGGCATACATTTAATACAGTTCATGCAGTGCACACAGTACACACACACGGTACAGAGTGAGTGAGTGGGTGGGTGGGTGAGTGGGTGAGTGAGTGAGTGAGTGGGTGGGTGAGTGGGTGAGTGGGTGGGTGAGTGGGTGGGTGAGGGGGTGGGTGAGTGAGTGAGTGGGTGAGTGGGTGGGTGAGTGGGTGAGTGGGTGGGTGAGTGAGTGGGTGAGTGGGTGAGTGGTGGGTGAGTGGGTGGGTGAGTGGGTGAGTGAGTGAGTGGGTAAGTGGTGAGTGAGTGAGTGAGTGGGTGAGTGAGTGAGTGAGTGGTGAGTGAGTGGTGAGTGAGTGGTGAGGGGGTAGGTGAGTGGTGGGTGAGGGGGTGAGTGAGTGAGTGAGTGGGTGAGTGGTGAGTGAGTGAGTGGGTGAGTGAGTGAGTGAGTGAGTGGGTGAGTGAGTGGTGAGTGGGTGAGTGGGTGAGTGAGTGAGTGGTGGGTGGGTGAGTGAGTGGTGAGTGAGTGGGTGAGCGAGTGGGTGAGGGGGTAGGTGAGTGGTGGGTGAGTGTGTGGGTGAGGGGGTGGGTGAGTGGGTGAGTGGGTGAGTGAGTGAGTGGGTGGGTGAGTGGGTGAGTGGGTGAGTGGGTGGGTGAGTGAGTGAGTGAGTGGGTGAGTGAGTGAGTGGTGAGTGAGTGGTGAGTGAGTGGTGAGGGGGTAGGTGAGTGGTGGGTGAGTGGGTGAGTGAGTGAGTGAGTGGTGGGTGGGTGAGTGAGTGGTGAGTGAGTGGGTGAGTGGTGGGTGAGGGGGTGAGTGAGACCTGGGCGCTGTGGGTGAGTGGGTGAGTGGTGGGTGAGTGGGTGAGCGAGTGGGTGAGCGAGTGGGTGAGGGGGTGAGTGAGACCTGGGCGCTGTGGGTGAGGTCTTCACGCTGCTGTTGGCTCAGCTTGGCGAGGGCGTCCGTGGGAGTTTTCTCGCACGGATCGCTCAGACCGGGACCCTCTACACACACAGACACACACACACAGACACACACACACAGACACACACACACAGACACACACACACAGACACACAGATTATACACACACACATAGACACACACACACACAGTCACAGACACACAGTCACACACACACAGACACACACACAGTCACACACACACAGACACACACACACAGACACACACACACAGACACACACACACAGACACACACACAGACACACACAGACACACAGATTATACACACACACACAGACACACACACACACAGTCACAGACACACAGTCACACACACACAGACACACACACAGTCACACACACACAGACACACACACACAGTCACACACACACAGACACACACACAGACACACACACAGAAGGTCCTGGGTTCAATCCCGGACCCTGTGAGATGTTGACTACCTCGCCTGGTCTACAGGAGGTCGTGGGTTCAATCCCTGGACCCTGTGAGATGTTGACTACCTCGCCTGGTCTACAGGAGGTCGTGGGTTCGATCCCTGGACCCTGTGAGATGTTGACTACCTCGCCTGGTCTACAGGAGGTCGTGGGTTCGATCCCTGGACCCTGTGAGATGTTGACTACCTCGCCTGGTCTACAGGAGATGTTGACTACCTCGCCTGGTCTACAGGAGAAGTTGACTACCTCGCCTGGTCTACAGGAGATGTTGACTACCTCGCCTGGTCTACAGGAGGTGTTGACTCCCTCGCCTGGTCTACAGGAGATGTTGACTACGTCGCCTGGTCTACAGGAGGTCGTGGGTTCAATCCTGGACCCTGTGAGATGTTGACCACCTCGCCTGGTCTACAGGAGGTTGTGGGTTCGATCCCGGACCCTGTGAGATGTTGACTACCTCGCCTGGTCTACAGGAGATGTTGACTACCTCGCTTGGTCTACAGGAGGTCGTGGGTTTAATCCCAGACCCTGTGAGATGTTGACTACCTCGCCTGGTCTACAGGAGATGTTGACTACCTCGCCTGGTCTACGGGAGATGTTGACTACCTCGCCTGGTCTACAGGAGGTCTCCCCGCCCGTGTGTCTCACCATGAAGGATGATCCCAGAGGCGAGGGTCTCCATGAACCTCCTGAGCGCCTCGCCAGGACCCAGCGGACGTGGAGCCGTGCCCAGAGCCTTCTCACACAGCAGCTGGAGGGCCTGAGACACACACAGACATAGACACACAGACACACACAGTCACACACACAGACACAGACAGTCACACACAGTCACACACACAGACACAGACAGTCACACACACACAGTCACACACAGTCACACACACACACACACAGTCACACACACACACAGACACACACAGACATAGACACACACACAGTCACACACACACACAGACACACACACACACAGACACACACACACACAGACACATACAGACACACACAGTCACACACACAGACACAGACAGTCACACACACACAGTCACACACAGTCACACACACACACACACAGTCACACACACACACAGACACACACAGACATAGACACACACACAGTCACACACACACACAGACACACACACACACAGTCACACACACAGTCACACACACACACAGACACACACACAGACACAGTCACACACACAGACACACACACACACAGACACACACACACACAGACACACACACACAGACACACACAGTCACACACACACACAGACACACACACAGACACAGTCACACACACAGACACACACACAGTCACACACAGTCACACACACACACAGACACACACACACAGACATAGACACACACAGTCACACACAGACACACACACACAGACACACACAGACACACACAGTCACACACAGACACACACACACAGACAGAGACACACGCACAGACACACGTCACACACACACACAGTCACACAGACACACACACAGACACACACACAGACACACAGTCACACACAGACACACACACAGTCACACACACACAGTCACACACACAGTCACACACACACAGTTATACACACACACATACAGTCACACACACACAGACACACACACACAGACACACACACAGACACACACACAGACACACAGTCACACACAGACACACACACAGTCACACACACACAGTCACACACACACAGTTATACACACACACATACAGTCACACACACACAGACACACACACACAGTCACACACACACAGACACATACACAGACAAAGACAAAGATCCCCCGTATAGCCTTAACAGACTGTAGGGGCAAGTGCTGTTAGCGAGTAGCACCTATGAAGGCCGGCACGGCACACGAGGGGGTGGGTGGCCAGCACCACGCCCGGCCGCCTTTGTCTCCCCAGTGGCGATGTTTACACACCGCACCAGGTACTACATTTGAGGCTGAGTCGACCTAGGGGAGGCCCAGGACCGGTTCAGATAATCGTCACTGTGGGTGTTGGCCGTGAGCGGGAATGGAACCCGGGTCGCCAGGTTCATAGCGCAGCGTAGCGCTAACCACTACACCCACCACTCCCACACAAACACGGTGCATTGTGGGAGCTGGGGGCCGCGCAGGTGCATTGTGGGACATGATGATGATGATGTAGCGGTGCATTGTGGGAGATATACAACCACACACACGCGGTGCATTGTGGGTCGGTGATGATGATGTCACGGCGCGGTGCATTGTGGGTCGGTGATGATGATGTCATGGCGCGGTGCATTGTGGGTCCGTGATGATGATGTCATGGCGCGGTGCATTGTGGGTCGGTGATGATGATGTCATGGCGCGGTGCATTGTGGTCGGTGATGATGATGTCATGGCGCGGTGCATTGTGGGTCGGTGATGATGATGTCATGGCGCGGTGCATTGTGGGTCAGTGATGACGATGTCATGGCGCGGTGCATTGTGGGTCGGTGATGATGTCACGGCGTGGTGCATTGTGGGTCGGTGATGATGACGATGATGTTACGGCGCGGTGCATTGTGGGTCGGTGATGATGACGATGATGTCACGGCGCGGTGCATTGTGGGTCCGTGATGATGACGATGATGTCACGGCGCGGTGCATTGTGGGTCGTGATGATGACGATGATGTCACGGCGCGGTGCATTGTGGGTCGTGATGATGACGATGATGTCACGGCGTGGTGCATTGTGGGTCCGTGATGATGACGATGATGTCACGGCGAGGTGCATTGTGGGTCCGTGATGACGACGTCAGGGCGTGGTGCATTGTGGGTCGGTGATGATGATGTCACGGCGCGGTGCATTGTGGGTCGTGATGATGACGATGATGTCACGGCGCGGTGCATTGTGGGTCGTGATGATGACGATGTCACGGCGTGGTGCATTGTGGGTCGGTGATGATGACGATGATGTCACGGCGCGGTGCATTGTGGGTCTCACCCATCCCTGGAGCGGCGCCCAAATGGGAATGCGATTGCAGATGTCGCGGACGACGCGGATGACGACCACACACGACTTGAGGGGGTTCGCTCTCGCCTGGGGAAGGCACGCACACGCTAGCGACACGCTAACACACGCTAGCGACACGCTAACACACACGCTAACACACGCTAGCGACACGCTAACACACGCACACGCTAGCGACACGCTAACACACGCACACGCTAGCGACACGCTAATGCATACGCTAACACACACGCTAACACACACGCTAACACACGCACGCTAACACGCACATGCTAAAGCACACGCTAGCGACACGCTAACACGCACACGCTAGCGACACGCTAACACGCACGCTAACGCACACAAACGCTAACACACGCTAGCGATACGCGGTAAACCTCCTCATTCTCTGACGTGGGATGCTGTAGGCGATGAGAGTGGGCCTGTCGCTTTTTCTCAATTAACCTGAACACCTCCTCTGTCAGCCAGGGTCTCTGGGGAGGTCTGGACCGCGTACCCAAAGCAGCCATTGCAGCTGCATGAGTCACAGTCTTAAACCTCGCCCATTTACCCTCGACATCTGGATTGGGGGACGATGCCAACCCCAGCCGCAAGCGATGATGAAATTCTCACTTGCAACTTTCATCAGCTAGCTTAGACCAGGCCACCTTAGGTTGGAATGGGGTCCTGGGTGTACACCCACCACCAGAGTGGAATAATGGCAGGCGCATCTTACAGATGACTAGTCGATGGTCAGAGGGCAGATCAGCTCCACGGTAGGTCCCGGTGTCAAGGACATGGGCTCGCATCCGCTGGTCCGTCACTACGTAGTCCAGCAGATGTTCTTGCTTGGACCCGGCATGTATCCATGATGTTGTGTGGATGCGCCGATGCCGGAACAGCGTGTTGGTAATTACAAGCCCATGGGCTGCACAAAAATCTAGCAGCCTCCTACCGTTGTTATTGAGCAGATCTGGCCCATGCCTTCCAATCACTCCAGACCAGGTGCCAGCATCATGACCAACTCGGGCATTGAAGTCACCCAACAAGATGATAACACACGCGCTAACACACACACACGCTAACACACTCACTATCAGTGAAAAAACGCTAAAACACATGCTAACACACACGCTAACACACTATCAGTGAAAAACGCTAAAACACATGCTAACACACACGCTAACACACTCACGCTAACACACACGCTAACACACTAACAGTGAAAAGCTAAAACACACGCTAACACACTCACGCTAACACACACACGCTAATACACTCTAACACACGCTAACACACACACACGCTAATACACGCACGCTTACACACCAATACTAACACACGCTAACACACGCTAACATACGCGCGAGCACACGCGAAAATATTCGCTGACACACGTGAGCTGAGAACGATGCCATTGTGTGGCTCCGAGTGGGGTCCTGGATGGACAACCCTCATCACCGACACCACCACCACCATCACCGCCACCACCATCACCACCACCGGAGTGGAAGAACGGCAGGCGCATCATCATCATCATCTCAGAGCCGATGGCCAGTGTACGACATCGCCTCCACGGTAGGTCCCGGTGTCATGGGCCGCATCCGCTGTTCCGTCACTAGGCAAGCCCGGCAGGTCTTCTTGCTTAGACCCCGGCGCTGTCGTGGATGGCGCTGGAACAGCGCGTTGGTAACTACAAGCCTCATGGGCTGCACGGAACAGGCTGTGCAATCTCCTACCGGCAGGAGCTTTCCTACAACTCACCGCCACGCTCCCACGCTCCCCTACACCTTAATTCTCTTGCTAAGATTGAAGAGCCACTCCCCGTTGATTGGTGGACTCCTGCCCCGAGTGGAGGACTGTCCGCCCCTCGTGGTGGCAGGAGCTCCCGACAGAGGAGCGGCAGCCTCTCCTCCACACGCTGAAACAATCCACTGGACCTCCTGTATTCCACAGAGGGTCTAGGTGGTACCGGTCCAGCTCCCGACAGAGGAGCGGCAGCCTCTCATCCACACGCTAAAACAATCCACTGGACCTCCTGTATTCCACAGAGGGTCTAGGTGGTACCGGTCCAGCTCCCGACAGAGGAGCGGCAGCCTCTCATCCACACGCTAAAACAATCCACTGGACCTCCTGTATTCCACAGAGGGTCTAGGTGGTACCGGTCCAGCTCCCGACAGAGGAGTGGCAGCCTCTCTTCCACACGCTGAAACAATCCACTGGACCTCCTGTATTCCATAAAGCGTCCAGGTGGTACTGGTCCAGCTCCCGACAGAGGAGTGGCAGCCTCTCCTCCACACGCCGAAACAATCAACTGGACCTCCTGTTTCACAGAGGGTCTGTGTGGTACCGGTCCAGCTCCCGACAGAGGAGCGGCAGCCTCTCCTCCACAAACACACTGGGACCAGCCTACCAGAACTCCTGTATTCTAGAGAGGGGTTCAGGCAGTACCGATCCAGCTCCCGACAGAGTAGCGGCAGCCTCTTCACCCCACACCAAAACAATCCACTGGACCTCCTGTATCTCACAGAGGTCCGTGCGGTACCGGTCCAGCTCCCGACAGAGGAGTGGCAGCCTCTCATCCACACGCCGAAACCAATCAACTGGACCTCCACAGAGGTTCAGGTGGTACCGGTCCAGCTCCCGACAGAGGAGTGGAAGCCTCTCCTCCACACGCTGAAACAATCCACTGGATCTCCTGTATTTCACAGAGGGTTCGTGTGGTACCGGTCCAGCTCCCGACAGAGGAGCGGCAGCCTCTCCTCCACAAACACACTGGGACCAGTCTACCAGACCTCCTGAACTCCACAGAGATCCAGGCGGTACCGGTCCAGCTCCCGACAGAGGAGCTGCAGCCTCTCATCCACACGCTGAAACAATCCACCGGACCTCCAGTACTCCACAGAGATCCAGGCGGTACCGGTCCAGCTCCCGATAGAGGAGCGGCAGCCTCTCCTCCGTGGCGAGCGTCGTTCGGACGCTCCACGCGGCCAATCGAAGCGGCGTTTTGCCGTCTCTCTAAGAACCCCCCGCCGGGGTGTGGAGCTCAGGGTCTCTCCCGGCTCCACCGGGGGGGCCACGGGTTTGACCTCTCGTGGACGGAGGGGTCACCAGCCCCTCGCGCCCGTCCAGAGCCCCCCCCCCCCCCCCCCGTGAGCCGCTGGAGTGTCAGCAAGCGACATCGGGGTGGGACAACAGCCGGTTAGGATCAGACTTCCTCCCTCCCTCAGACGGCACTGCGAACCACAGCGTTCACTCACTCACTCACCCACTCACTCAAACACTCACTCACTCACCCACTCACTCACTCACCCACTCACTCACTCACCCACTCAATCACCCACTCAATCACTCACCCACTTACCTGTTCACCCGCTCACCCATTCATTCACCCACTCACCCACCCACTCACCCACTCACCCGCTCACCCACCCACCCGCTCACCCACCCACCCACTCACCCACCCACCCACCCGCTCACCTGCTCACCCACTCACCCACTCACCCACTCAATTACTCACTCACTCAATTACCCACTCAATCACCCACCGCCCACCCGCTCACTCACCCACTCACTCTGTCCAGGTGACGACTTCTCACCCGGCTTAAACCAAATCAATTTGCGCGTCGTCTCCAATGCCAATCCAACGACCAGACCTCACTGCGACGAGTGAGAGAAATCACCGTTGAAACGTGGCAACGCGTTCCCGGAGAACGCCGATGCCGCTGCGATTACAATTCCACATTTAAAAAATGCCAATTTGGGTTTCGTCTGCTTAGTTTCGTTCCAACGTTTCGCTCACTCGCATCTTTCAAAAAAGCCCTCCTTTTGAGGATTCGTGGTTTTGTTATTTTGGGGTTGTTAGTTTTGTCCAGACCTGGAACCATTTAGTGTGGCGTAGAGACGCCAGGGCACGGAGACACGGAGCCTCATCCAGCAGCAGCGGCGCAGCAGCGGTGGAAGTGGTGGAGGAGGCATGGGGAGGAGGAGGAGGAGGAGTAGGGGGCAGTGCCACATCCGGGGCGACTATTTGCAGGCACACACAGAGAGGCACACGGACCAACGGGTCGTCCCGTACGCACGCACACGCGCAGACGCGCACAAGTACACGCACGTAACACGCGAGCAAACGTGGGTTAGACAAACCAAAGCCATCGCATGCGCACGCGCGCGGAACAGCAACCTGGCCTGGCACAGCCTGGAACTAGGCCGTACCTAGGCCCGGCCTGGACCTAGGCCGTACCTAGGCCCGGCACTAGGTACAGCCTGGAACTAGGCCGTACCTAGGCCGTACCTAGGCCCGGCACTAGGTACATTCTGGACCTAGGCCGTACCTAGGCCCGGCACGGGCACAGCCTGGAACTAGGCCGTACCTAGGCCCGGCTCTAGGTACAGCCTGGGCAGAGTGTGTCCAGGATGTCCAGGTGGACGTCCACTACAGCCCACGGCGGTCCCACCGCGTCAGTCTCTCGCTCTCACAGCTCCCCCCGTTGTTCACCCCGCGCTGTAGCCCCCCCCCCCCTCCATTGCGTGAACGTTACATTTATAAAGACAAAAACGCAGCCCAGTGGGAGCAGATCGGAGCCGCCCGCCCAATCCACTCCACCCCTCGACCCTCACACCCAATTTGGCGGCAGACTACACGAACCCACGGCTGGGGTTTTACCACGGGGAGTTTACCACGGGGGGTTTACCACAGAGGGGTTATACCACAGGGCAGAGGTCGCAAACGGGTTTTGATTCCTTACCCGTAGCCGTACCCGGCCGCACCAGGGTCGCAAACGGCTACCCGTACCCTACCCGTACCCGGCCGGGTACGGGTATCGGGTACCTGATTGCGACCTCTGGGATGAAGCCACGTTGCAGGCGCGGGTGGGTTGATTCTAGGAACTTGAATCGTGAGAAGAGACAAGACGTTGGGAAATGAGTGACAATCACGGTGACTCACCAGTGACTCACGGCCTACCCGGGTATCGGGTACCCAGTTGCTACCTCTGCCACAGGGGTTTTACCACGGGGGGTTTACCACGGGGGGTTTACCACGGGGGGGGGGAGAGCTTGCGAGAGCGGACGCACCGTAGCCGCCACATACGCAGCACAACGTGAAACAAAGCCGTCAACAAGCCGGGCGATCACCAACGGAGGAGTGGGGGGGGGGGGGCGGATGGGTTTGGTTGTGGCGGTGGTGGTGGCGGTGGTGGTGGCGGTGGTGGCGGTGGTGCCGCAGGGCGACACCGATAGCGTCGATCCGGACAGCACGCCAGGAGGGAGCGGTGGAGCCAAGGCGGGGGGAGGGGAGGGGAGGGGGGGGAGGAGGGGGGTTCAACGTCGGATGAACGTCCGGCGCGTCCCGTCGTGAGCGTCCCACCACCACGCCCGCCACGCCCCGCCAGGTGGTTAAAGCATCGGTGGCATGGGGGGGGGGGGGGCGGGGAGAGGCGGTGGTGGCAACCCACGCCCTCTGTCGTGTGCTCACAGTGGCGGCCTTCATAGACACTTCTGACACTACCTGCAGCACTGCCCATAGACTCAGCACTGTCACCCATAGACTCAACACTGCACCATAGACTCAACACTGCACCGTAGACTCAACACTGCACCGTAGACTCAACACTGCACCGTAGACTCAACACTGCACCATAGACTCAACACTGTCACCCATAGACTCAACACTGCACCATAGACTCAACACTGTCACCCATAGACTCAGCACTGTCACCCATAGACTCAACACTGCACCGTAGACTCAACACTGCACCGTAGACTCAACACTGTCACCATAGACTCAACACTGTCACCCATAGACTCAACACTGCACTGTAGACTCAACACTGCACCGTAGACTCAACACTGTCACCATAGACTCAACACTGCACCATAGACTCAACACTGCACCATAGACTCAACACTGTACCATAGACTCAACACTGCACCATACTCAGCACTGCACCATAGACTCAACACTGCACCATAGACTCAACACTGTCACCATAGACTCAACACTGCACCATAGACTCAGCACTGCACCATAGACTCAACACTGCACCATAGACTCAACACTGCACCATAGACTGAACACTGCACCACAGACTCAGAACTGCACCACAGACTCAACACTGCACCATAGACTCAACACTGCACCATAGACTCAGCACTGCACCGTAGACTCAGCACTGCACCATAGACTCAGCACTGCACCATAGACTCAACACTGCACCATAGACTCAGCACTGCACCATAGACTCAACAGTGCACCATAGACTCAACACTGCACCATAGACTCAACACTGTCACCCATAGACTCAACACTGCTCCATAGACTCAGCACTGCACCATAGACTCAACAATGCCCATAGACTCACCACTGCACCATAGACTCAGCACTGCCCATAGACTCAACACCACCCATAGACTCACCACTGCACCATAAACTCAGCACTGCCCATAGACTCAGCACTGCCCATAGACTCACACCACCATAGACTCAACACTGCACCATAGACTCAACACTGCACCATAGACTCAACACTGCACCATAGACTCAACACTGCACCATAGACTCAACACTGCACCATAGACTCAACACTGCACCATAGACTCAACACTACCCATAGACTCAACACTACCCCATAGACTCAACACTGCCCATAGACTCAACACTGCCCATAGACTCAACACTACCCATAGACTCAACAATATCGATAGTACTAACAACACTACCCATAGACTCAACACTGCCCATAGACTCAACACTGCACCATAGACTCAACACTGCACCATAGACTCAACACTGCACCATAGACTCAGCACTGCCCATAGACTCAACACTACCCATAGACTCAACACTGCCCATAGACTCAACACTGCACCATAGACTCAACACTGCCACCCACAGACTCACACTGCACCATAGACTCAGCACTGCCACCCATAGACTCAACACTGCACCATAGACTCAACACTGCCACCCACAGACTCAACACTGCACCATAGACTCAACACTGCCACCCATAGACTCAACACTGCACCATAGACTCAACACTGCCCCATAGACTCAACACTGCCCCATAGACTCAACACTGCACCATAGACTCAACACTGCACCATAGACTCAACACTGCCCATAGACTCAACACTGCCCCATAGACTCAACACTGCACCATAGACTCAACACTGCCCCATAGACTCAACACTGCCCCATAGACTCAACACTGCACCATAGACTCAACACTGCACCATAGACTCAACACTGCCACCATAGACTCAACACTGCACCATAGACTCAACACTGCACCATAGACTCAACACTGCACCATAGACTCAACACTGCCCATAGACTCAACACTGCACCATAGACTCAACACTACCCATAGACTCAACACTGCACCATAGACTCAACACTGCCCCATAGACTCAACACTGCCCCATAGACTCAACACTGCACCATAGACTCAACACTGCACCATAGACTCAACACTGCACCATAGACTCAGCACTGCCCATAGACTCAACACTACCCATAGACTCAACACTGCCCATAGACTCAACACTGCACCACAGACTCAACACTGCCACCCACAGACTCAACACTGCACCATAGACTCAACACTGCACCATAGACTCAACACTGCCCATAGACTCAACACTGCCCCATAGACTCAACACTGCACCATAGACTCAACACTGCACCACAGACTCAACACTGCCCATAGACTCACCACTGCACCATAGACTCAACACTGCACCATAGACTCAACACTGCCCCATAGACTCAACACTGCACCATAGACTCAACACTGCACCACAGACTCAACACTGCCCATAGACTCAACACTGCCCCATAGACTCAACACTGCACCATAGACTCAAGATCGTTAGTTTCGCCTGAGACTCAATCCCAAGACACCGGCTTTCAAGTATTAACGGGGGAGGGCTTCAACATCAACGCCCTGAGAACCAGCTCCCGGGCAACCGGCTTTTAGGATCGAGGTTTCCGTGACCTTTGACTCTCCAAGTCAAATAATTTGGCGGCGTGGGGAGGGGAGGGGAAGGTTGACCGACTGAACTTTGAGCGATGCCCAGCAAAGAGAGAATCGAGAAAGGGCAGATTTCCTCGTCGTTTGACGTGCTCACGGGAAAGACTTACAACTCCGGGAAGGGCGGGGAGGGAAGGGGGTTATGGGATAGCGACCACCTCAGGTCAAGGAAATTGACCGGTGCCTTTTTAAGCGACGCCCCACCCCCCGCCCGCCCGCCCGCCGCACCGAGGCTGGGTTTCAGGACGGCACGCTCGCCCACAGGTAGATTGTGGCGGGGTTCAAACATCCAACGGCTCACGGAGAAAGTCAAGAAAGAACGAGACTCGTTTTCACGAAACGGCGTTTCAGCAGCAGCAGCAGCAAGTGCCGTTGAGATCACGATCCCGTCGCTCTGCGGGAGATCGGGTCTCATGGAGCAGATGGAGACTCTGATCCGAGAGACCCCAAAGCTTGTGATCTCAAGGGGTCCAGAGGTTATTATTGAGCAGCGATGTCCGGGAGATGGGGTTTCAAGAACCATCAATGTCCTGGTAAACTTGGATCCAGGAGATCGGCTTTCACGATCAGAGTCCTGATTGAGGCTTCGGTCCAACGGTCTGGGCTTTCGTGATATTTAGGAGACCGGCTTTTCAGGATTACAGTCTTAATATTTGTCTCCAGATTGGTCAGATTCAAGGCCAGGTGACCAGGTGATATCGTATCAATGTCCTAGACGTCAACTCTAGGAGTTCTGCTTTCAGGATCAAAGTCCTGATTGAGAATCCGATCCAACGGTTCGGGCTTGTGATATCCAGGAGACCGGCTTTTCAGGATTAATGTCTTAGTACTTGGCTCCAGAATTGTCAAAAACAAGCCCAGGTGATCAGGAGATAAAGTATCAACGTCCTAGACGTCAACTCCAGGAGTTCTGCTTTACACGATCAGAGTCCTGATTGAGGCTTCGGTCCAACGGTCCGAGCTTTAGTGATATCCAGGAGACCGGCTTTTCAGGATTAAAGTTTTAGTACTTGGCTCCAGATTGATCAGATACAAGCCCAGGTGACCAGGTGATATCGTATCAATGTCCTAGACGTCAACTCTAGGAGTTCTGCTTTCAGGATCAGAGTCCTGATTGATACTCTGATCCAACGGTTCGGGCTTTAGCCAAATCCAGGAGACCGGCTTTTCAGGATTAAAGTCTTAGTACTTGGCTCCAGAATTGTCAGATACAAGCCCAGGTGATCAGGAGATAAAGTATCAATGTCCTAGACGTTTACTCCAGGAGTTCTGCTTACACGATCAGAGTCCTGATTGAGGCTCCGTTCTGACAGTCCGAGCTTTAGCGATATCCAGGAGACCGGCTTTTCAGGATTAAAGTTTTAGTACTTGACTCCAGAATTGTCAGATACAAGGCCAGGTGACCAGGTGATATCGTTTCACTGTCCTAGACGTCAACTCCAGGAGTTCTGCTTTCAGGATCAGAGTCCTGATTGATATTCTGGTCTAACGGTCCGAGCTTTAGCGATATTCAGGAGACCGGCTTTTCAGGATTACAGTCTTAATATTTGACTCCAGATTGATCAGATACAAGCCCAGGTGATATCGTATCAATGTCCTGCACGTCAACTCCAGGAGTTTTGCTTTCAGGATCAAAGTCCTGATTGAGAATCCGATCCAACGGTTCGGGCTTTAGTGATATCCAGGAGACCGGCTTTTCAGGATTAAAGTCTTAGTACTTGGCTCCAGATTGATCAGATACAAGCCCAGCAGATAAAGTATCAATGTCCTGAACGTCAACTCCAGGAGTTTTGCTGTTCACAATCAGAGTCCTGATTGAGTCTTCGGTCCAACGGTCCGAGCTTTAGCGATATCCAGGAGACCGGCTTTTCAGGATTACAGTCTTAATACTTGGCTCCAGATTGATCAGATACAAGTCCAGGTGACCAGGTGATATCGTATCAATGTCCTAGACGTCAACTCCAGGAGTTCTGCTTTCAGGATCAGAGTCCTGATTGAGACTCCGATCCAACGGTTCGGGCTTTAGCGATATTCAGGAGACCGGCTTTTCAGGATTACAGTCTTAATATTTGGCTCCAGAATTGTCAGATACAAGCCCAGGTGATCATCCATAAGAGGTGTTGCTGTGTTAGACCGCGCGAATATATAAAAGTGTCGTTAAAACCCGCCACCACCCGACACAGCCAACTAAGTGAGGGTTGTCGCGTCAACAGGAGACCAGGTGACAAAGCATCAATGTCATGTCCGTTAGCTCCAGGAGTTCTGCTTCACACCATCAGAGTTCCCGATTGAGACTCGGGTCCAAGAACATCGGCTCTAGCCATGTCCAGGAGACGGGGATTTCAGATTCGGGAGTCTTTGTTGAGGCTCAACTCCAAAGGGTTTTGGGGGTTTCAGCGCCTCGAGATAGAGGCCCCCGTTGACCAGGCGATGGCATCAACGTCCTGGTTAGTGAACTCCAGACGGTGGTCTACTAACCAGCAACGTCCTGGCATTTGGCTCCGAGGAGATGGAATTTTCAGGATCAGAGTCCTGATTGAGACTCAAGTTAAAGGGTCTGGGGTGCGGGAGGCTTTAACGATATCCAGGAGACCCGGAGGCTTTTCACGTTCACAAGGCTTAGGGTTTGGCTCCAGGTTCGTCAAATATGACCCCAGGAGACCAGATTTTTTACCATCAAAATCCCTGGGAAGTTAACTCCAGGAGACCGGATTTTTTTACCATCATAATTCCTGGGAAGTTAACACCAGACAACCAGATTTTTTACCATCAATATCCTGGGAAGATTAACTCCAGGAGACAGGATTTTTACCATCAATAATCCCTGGGAAGTTAACAGCAGACAACCAGATTTTTTACCATCAATATCCTGGGAAGTTAACAGCAGACAACCAGATTTTTTACCATCAATATCCTGGGAAGTTAACCCCAGGAGTCAGGTTTTTACCATCAATAATCCCTGGGACGTTAACAGCAAACAACCAGATTTTTACCATCAATATGCTGAGAAGTTAACTCCAGGAGACCAGATTTTTACCATCAAAATCCCTGGGAAGTTAACCCCAGGACACAGGATTTTTACCATCATAATTCCTGGGAAGTTTAACTCCAGACAACCAGATTTTTTACCATCAATATCCTGGGAAGTTAACAGCAAACAACCAGATTTTTACCATCAATATGCTGAGAAGTTAACGCCAGACAACCAGATTTTTACCATCAATATCCTGGTAAGTTAACCCCAGGAGGCAAGATTTTTACCATCAATAATCCCTGGGAAGTTAACAGCAGACAACCAGATTTTTTACCATCAATATGCTGAGAAGTTAACCCCAGACAACCAAATTTTTTACCATCAATATCCTGGGAAGTTAACGCCAGACAACCAGATTTTTTACCATCAATATCCTGGGAAGTTAACCCCAGGAGACCAGATTTTTTACCATCAATATCCTGGTAAGTTAACGCCAGACAACCAGATTTTTTACCATCAATATCCTGGGAAGTTAACAGCAGGAGGCAAGATTTTTACCATCAATATCCCTGCCAGGTTAACTCAACGAAACCGGATTTTTACCACCAATATCTCTGGGAGTTCTAGATTTGAAGCTTTTGTGACTGCAAGGATTCATATTCTTAGGTTGTATCCGTAAAGTCACGGAGGTAAAACATTAACATTAATAAAAGTAAAATAAATTTTTTTTAAAATTAAAAAAGACGGAAGCTTGTGTTGCCTCCGAAACGTCGTGATTTTTTTATTATTTTTTTCTTTTATTAATTTTAATGTTTTACCTACGTGACTTTACCGAAAAAAACCTAAGAATATATCTCCCTGGCAAGTTAACTCCAGGATACCGGATTTTTTTGAGCGCGCGTCTCTCTGGCAAGTTAACTGGAGGAGAGATAGAGAATTTATTTTGAGGACGCGTCTGTTTAATAAACGCTCGACCGCTCTGACAAACCCCGTGTCCAGGCTCAGCGACGTCCACGCGACGTTCCTGCGGGGAGTTTGAAGGCAGCGGTACAAGGGTGAACGGGAGGTGTGTAGTGTGTAGTGTAGTGTGTGGTGTATAGTGTATAGTAGTGTATAGTGTAGTGTATAGTGTAGTGTATAGTGTAGTGTGTAGTGTATAGTGTAGTGTATAGTACAAGGGTGAACGGGAGGTGTAGAGTGTAGTGTGTAGTGTAGTGTGTAGTGTATAGTGTAGTGTGTAGTGTATAGTGTAGTGTATAGTGTAGTGTGTAGTGTACAGTGTGTAGTGTATAGTGTAGTGTATAGTGTAGTGTATAGTGTAGTGTGTAGTGTATAGTGTATAGTACAAGGGTGAACGGGAGGTGTGTAGTGTGTAGTGTATAGTGTAGAGTGTAGTGTAGTGTGTGTAGCGTAGTGTGTAGTGTACAGTGTAGTAGTAGTGTATAGTGTAGTGTATAGTGTGTAGTGTAGTGTGTAGTGTAGTGTAGCGTGTAGTGTGTAGTGTAGTGTGTAGCGTAGTGTGTAGTGTATAGTGTAGTGTGTCGTGTGTAGTGTAGTGTAGTGTATAGTGTAGTGTATAGTGTAGTGTAGTGTGTAGTGTATAGTGTAGTGTGTGGTGTGTAGTGTAGTGTGTAGTGTAGTGTATAGTGTAGTGTATAGTGTAGTGTAGTGTATAGTGTAGTGTGTAGTGTATAGTGTAGTGTGTGTTGTGTAGTGTAGTGTAGTGTATAGTACAAGGGTGAACGGGAGGTGTATAGTGTAGCGTGTAGTGTAGTGTGTAGTGTAGCGTGTAGTGTGTAGTGTAGTGTGTAGTGTGTGGTGTGTAGTGTAGTGTATAGTGTAGTGTATAGTGTAGTGTAGTGTATAGTGTAGTGTATAGTGTAGTGTATAATGTAGTGTATAATGTAGTGTGTAGTGTAGTGTAATGTGTAGTGTAATGTGTAGTGTATAGTGTAGTGTATAGTGTAGTGTATAGTGTAGTGTGTAGTGTATAGTAGAAGGGTGAGTGAGTGGATGAGTGAGTGTCTGAGTGAGCGGGTGAGTGAGTGATGAGTGAGTGAGCGAGCGGGAGAGCGAGTGTCTGAGTCAGCGGGTGAGTGAGCGGATGACTGAGTGTCTGAGTGAGTGAGCGGATGAGTGAGCGGGTGAGGGAGCGGATGAGTGAGCGGGTGAGCGTATGGGTGAGCGAGTGTCTGAGCGAGTGGGCGAGCGAGCGGATGAGTGAGTACGTGAGTGAGCGGAGGAGCGAGTGGGTGAGCGAGCGAGTGGGTGAGCGAGCGAGTGGGCGAGCGAGTGGGTGAGCGAGCGGATGAGCGAGTACGTGAGTGAGCGGATGAGCGAGCAGATGAGCGAGTGAGCGGGTGAGCGTGTGGGTGAGTGAGTGAGCGTGTGGGTGAGTGGGTGAGCGTGTGGGTGAGCGTGCGGGTGAGCCTCACCTGGCGACGTGGTCAGTGCGGGTGAGGTGAGGGTGATGCTGAGGGAGAGCTGTGTGAGCGAGTGTCTGAGCGAGTGAGTGAGCGTGTGGGTGAGCGTGTGGGTGAGCGAGCGGATGAGTGAGTGGGTGAGTGTCTGAGCGAGCGGGTGAGCGAGTGGGTGAGCGAGTGTCTGAGCGAGTGGGCGAGTGAGTGGGCGAGTGAGTGAGCGTGTGGGTGAGCTCTCACCTGCCGGCGTGGTGAGTGTGGGTGAGGTGAGGGTGATGCTGAGGGAGAGCTGTGTGAGTGAGTGTCTGAGTGGGCGAGTGAGTGAGCGCGTGAGCGAGTGGGTGAGTGAGTGGGCGAGTGAGCGTGTGGGTGAGTGGGTGAGCGAGTGGGTGAGCTCTCACCTGCCGGCGTGGTGAGTGTGGGTGAGGTGAGGGTGATGCTGAGGGAGAGCTGTGTGAGTGAGTGTCTGAGTGGGCGAGTGAGTGAGCGCGTGAGCGAGTGGGTGAGTGGGCGAGTGAGCGTGTGGGTGAGTGGGTGAGCGTGTGGGTGAGCTCTCACCTGCCGGCGTGGTGAGTGCGGGTGAGGTGAGGGTGATGCTGAGGGAGAGTTGGGGGTCGCTGCTGCGAGCGACGACCAGGCACGCCTCCTCCTGCTGCACCGTCACGGAGTAGCACTCACCACCCTCACCACTCACCGCCTGTGAGAACACACACACCACTCACTCACCACTCACTCACCACCCTCACCACTCACTCACTCACCACCCACTCACTCACTCACTCACCCACTCACTCACCCACTCACCCACTCACCCACTCACTCACCCACTCACTCACCCACTCACTCACCCACTCACTCACTCACCACCCTCACCACTCACCCACTCACTCACTCACCACTCACTCACCCACTCACTCACCCACTCACTCACTCACCACTCACCCACTCACTCACTAACCACCCGCACCACTCACCGCCTGTGAGAACACACACACCACTCACTCACCACCCTCACCACTCACCCACTCACTCACTCACTCACCCACTCGCTCGCTCGCTCACTCACCCACCCAGCCACTCACTCACCCACCCACCCAGCCACTCACCCACTCACTCACTCACCCACCCACCCAGCCACTCACCCACCCACTCACCACTCACTCACCCACTCACCCACCTACCCACTCACTCACTCAACCACTGTGCGTGTGTGTGTGTGCGTGTGTGTATCTGTGTGTGTGTGTCTGTGTGTCTGTGTGTGTGTCTGTGTGTGTGTGTGTCTGTGTGTCTGTGTGTGTGTCTGTGTGTGTGTCTGTGTGTATCTGTGTGTGTGTCTGTGTGTGTGTGTCTGTGTGTGTGTGTGTCTGTGTGTGTGTGTCTGTGTGTGTGTCTGTGTGTGTGTGTGTCTGTGTGTGTTACCTGTCGGTGTTGAGGCAGGCTGTGTGCAGCGTGGTGCAGCAGCTGCACTGTAGGCGGCTGGTGGCACAGCAGTGTGAGCGTGTGTGTGTCTGTGTGTGTGTCTGTGTGTGTGTGTGTGTCTGTGTGTGTGTGTCTGTGATGGAGTGATGTGGTACAGGAGGACGTGGAGCTGAGTGGACTTGCCGATGACCGGTACCAGCGTTGTCAAGATCGGCCTCAGTGGAGGAGGCTCGTGAAGGACGCTACTGGGCAGTTGGAGGCAGTCGCCCTCCAACAACAACGGAGGGCGGAGGAGCGACGCTCACAACAACGAGCGGAGCGCCGGGTGGCTAAAGCACAGCAAGTTGGCACAGTAGGGGCACAGGTGGTGCATCAGCCAGTCATCTCGGTCATCTCGGTCAGTCGACCAGTGGCACCTGGGTCTGCCCCGTGACCTCCTGCCAGCGGGCTTTCGACACTTCACGTGGCCTCAAGGTGCACTTGGCCTGGCACAAGCATCGTGGTGACGTCACCGCCACTTAGTGGCGAATGGCGGTTGTTGTTGTGTCTCTGTGTGTGTGTGTGTGTCTGTGTGTGTGTGTCTGTGTGTGTCTGTGTGTGTGTCTGTGTGTGTGTCTCTGTGTGTGTCTGTGTGTGTGTGTGTCTGTGTGTGTGTGTCTGTGTGTGTGTGTGTCTGTGTGTGTGTGTGTCTGTGTGTTTGTGTGTGTGTGTTTGTGTGTGTGTGTCTGTGTGTGTGTCTCTGTGTGTGTCTGTGTGTGTGTGTGTCTGTGTGTGTCTGTGTGTGTCTGTGTGTCTGTGTGTGTGTAATACCTGTAGGTGTTGAGGCAGGCTGTGTGCAGCGTGGTGCAGCAGCTGCACAGTGGGAGGCTGGTGACACAGCAGTGTGTCTGTGTGTCTCTGTGTGTGTCTGTGTGTGTGTGTCTGTGTGTGTGTCTGTGTGTGTGTGTGTCTGTGTGTGTGTGTCTGTGTCTGTGTCTGTGTGTGTCTGTGTGTGTGTGTCTGTGTCTGTGTGTGTGTGTCTGTGTGTGTGTGTGTCTGTGTGTGTGTCTGTGTCTGTGTGTGTGTGTGTCTGTGTCTGTGTGTGTGTGTCTGTGTGTCTGTGTGTGTGTGTCTGTGTGTGTGTGTCTGTGTGTGTGTGTCTGTGTGTGTGTGTCTGTGTGTGTCTGTGTGTGTGTGTCTGTGTGTCTGTGTGTGTGTGTGTCTGTGTGTGTGTTACCTGTAGGTGTTGAGGCAGGCTGTGTGCAGCATGGTGCAGCAGCTGCACAGTGGGAGGCTGGTGACACAGCTGAGTGTGTCTGTGTGTGTGTGTGTCTGTGTGTGTGTCTGTGTGTGTGTCTGTGTGTGTGTGTCTGTGTGTGTCTGTGTGTCTGTGTCTGTGTGTGTGTGTCTGTGTGTGTGTGTCTGTGTGTGTGTGTCTGTGTGTGTCTGTGTGTGTGTCACTGTGTGTGTGTCTGTGTGTGTGTCACTGTGTGTGTTACCTGTAGGTGTTGAGGCAGGCTGTGTGCAGCGTGGTGCAGCAGCTGCACAGTGGGCGGCTGGTGGCACAGCAGTGTGTCTGTGTGTGTCTATGTGTGTGTAGGTGTGTGTGTGTCTGTGTGTGTGTGTGTGTCTGTGAGTGTGTGTATGTGTGTGTGTGTCTGTGTGTGTGTGTCTGTGTGTCTCTGTGTGTGTCTGTGTGTCTGTGTCTGTGTGTGTGTCTGTGTGTGTGTGTGTGTCTGTGTGTGTGTGTGTGTCTGTGTGTGTCTGTGTCTGTGTGTGTGTGTCTGTGTGTGTGTGTCTGTGTGTGTGTCACTGTGTGTGTGTAATACCTGTAGGTGTTGAGGCAGGCTGTGTGCAGCGTGGTGCAGCAGCTGCACAGTGGGCGGCTGGTGGCACAGCAGCACGAGGCGAAGGCGCTGGTCTCCGCGCAGGAGGAGACCCTTGGCCACCAGTCCCACTCGCACCACGCTACGCAGGGAGCCACCACCCACACCACCACCACCACCACCAACACCACCAACACCACCACCACCACCACCAACACCACCAACACCACCAACAACACCACCACCCACACCACCACCAACACCACCAACACCACCACCACCAACACCACCACCACCAACACCACCACCACCAACACCACCACCACCACCACCTACACCACCCACTACACCACCCACACCACCACCTACACCACCTACACCACCACCACCACCCACACCACCACCACCAACACCACCACCACCACCACCACCACCCACTGCTCCTCCTGCTACTCCTGCTGCTGCTGCTGCTGCTCCTGCTGCTGCTGGTGGTGATGCTGCTGCTGCTGCTGCACCAGCATCACTACAAGGGAGGAGAGGGAGGGAGGGAGGAGTATGTGTGTCTGTGTGTGTGCGTGACTGTTTGTGTGTGTGTGTGACTATGCGTGTGTGTGTCTATGTGTGTGTGTGTGTGTTTAAGTGCGTGTGTGTGTGTGTTTAAGTGCGTGTGTGTGTCTATGTGTGTGTGTCTGTGTGACTGTGTGTGTGTTTAAGTGCGTGTGTGTGTCTATGTGTGTGTGTCTGTGTGACTGTGTGTGTGTCTGTGTGTGTCTGTGTGTCTGTGTGTGTGGAGGAGGCTCGTGAAGGACGCTACTGGGCAGTTGGAGGCAGTCGCCCTCCAACAACAACGGAGGGCGGAGGAGCGACGCTCACAACAACGAGCGGAGCGCCGGGTGGCTAAAGCGCAGCAAGTTGGCACAGTAGGGGGCACAGGTGGTGCATCAGCCAGTCATCTCGGTCATCTCGGTCAGTCGACCCGTGGCACCTGCTGGGTCTGCCCCGTGACCTCCTGCCAGCGGGCGTTCGACACTTCACGTGGCCTCAAGGTGCACTTGGCCTGGCACAAGCGTCGTGGTGACGTCACCGCCACTTAGTGGCGAATGGCGGTTGTTGTTGTGTGTGTGTTTAAGTGTGTGTGTGTGTTTAAGTGCGTGTTTGTGTGTATCTGTGTGTGTGTGTGTCTGTGTGTGTCTGTGTGTGTGTGTGTGTCTATGTGTGTGTGTGTGTGTGTGTTTAAGTGCGTGTGTGTGTGTATCTGTGTGTGTGTGTGTGTGTCTGTGTGTGTATCTGTGTGTGTGTGTATCTGTGTGTGTGTGTGTGTCTGTGTGTGTGTCTGTGTGTGTGTGTATGTGTGTGTGTGTTTAAGTGCGTGTTTGTGTGTATCTGTGTGTGTGTGTGTCTGTGTGTGTCTGTGTGTGTGTGTGTGTCTATGTGTGTGTGTGTGTGTGTTTAAGTGCGTGTGTGTGTGTGTATCTGTGTGTGTGTGTGTCTGTGTGTGTGTCTGTGTGTGTGTGTGTGTGTCTATGTGTGTGTGTGTGTGTGTTTAAGTGCGTGTGTGTGTGTATCTGTGTGTATCTGTGTGTCTGTGTGTGTGTCTGTGTGTGTCTCTACCTGTGCAGCGAGTCTGCGAGGCGCTTGAGCGCTCTCTCACAGGTGGACACCAGCGACTGAGCCGCCTCCAACTCCGCCAGAGTCGGGTAGACCGCCTGGCGATGGCGGCGGGCCGATCACGTGACGGTCCTCCAGCACAAACATCCTGACGGGCCGCTGTGTGGATAGACACAGAGACACGGTGAGACACACACAGAGACACACACAGAGACACACACAGAGACACACACACAGAGACACACACACAGAGACACGGTGAGACACACACCACATAGACACACACACAGAGACACACACAGAGACCACCACCACACACAGGTAGACGCTGGCGTGGCGGGCGATCACGTGACGGTCCTCAAGCACAAACATCCTGACGGGCCGCTGTGTGGAT